>WNWK01000180.1:250000-422500 GCA_009830355.1 Cherax destructor | reverse complement strand
TGAAGGCAAGGATGAAACTGGACAACTTTATTCATCAAAGGCTGACAATTATCAGCAGTCGATTAAACAAGATAGTAAAGTTCTGACCATTGTCCAGGCTAGCACTGGGACTCCATCTGTATGATCTTCATTTTTAATATTGTGATAGCTTGTTCTCCCATTATGGTGGGCAGATAGCTTGTCAAAGTGTACCATGTTGTTACCGTATTTTTCTAGGATATAAAGAGCGCTTGTTTTCCCACAAATAATTGGAAAATCACCCTGCGTCTTATATGCTCAAGGTCAGGGTCAAGGTTAGGGCTTTGGGTTATGCTTTAGTAGTTGTTTACTAACGTTACGTCACAACTGCTTGTAAACATCATCTTTATGTCTTATGTACTCATGCGCCTTAGATGCCGGAAAATACGGTAATTTGATACAAATATGTTGTGTTCTTAAAAGGCCTTAAAAGGTTGTATTTACTGTTTGCTTCTTTACTGATAGACCAAATATATTTTTATGAGCTCAATATCTCATTGCGACAGAATTTCATGTTAATAGCTCTCAAAAATAGGCCAAAGCAATTCTAAGATAAATCTGGTAAGAGTGACTTATCTGAGGTTTCAGATATATACTCTCTGAAGCACGCAAGAAAAACAACCACCTGAAGGTCTCCAAGCTAAAGAAAATAACGATTGTTTTCTTGGTAAGACTCTTTCTAGTGGACCTGCCAAAATGGATACTGCTTCTTCGCTAGGTAAAACCCATGAAAGAAGCCTGAACCGAAAGAACCCACCACCAAATAGTGATAAAAAAGTGGAATAAATAAAAGCATTACCGCCATCAGCAGCAGCAGTAGCACCAGCAGCAGCAAATTTTTAAAAAAATAACTGATATTTGCAACGGAACCTAGTATGAACAACTATGGAAGCAAGAGCCAAAAAAAATGGGAACAGTTGCTGGAACTTTTCAGTGAATTACAAAAAAATAAATAGAAGCAGCATCTATAACAGAAGCAAGATCACAAGCAGCAGCAGCAGCAGCAGCATCAGGAACGCAACAGAAGAAGAAATATAAGTAAGAATAATAACATCAGCTAGAGTAGAAATCGCAGTCGACTCTCAACAGGAACAGCAGCCAAGCAGTAGTGGGGAGAACAGAGGAAAGGTTATTGCACTTAGGTTGGTGTGCTTGCTGGCTAGCTACTCCTGGCTCACCGCAGCCTAGACATGGCAAGAATCATAAAGCACCAGGAAAAACAACGTTACCCATCTCCCCTCAGTTTTTTTGCCTTGAAGTCGACGACATTCTTAAACGGCTTTCAGATGCCATTTAACTTATTCTTAAGGTGGAAGTGCAGTAGATTCACTCATATGTTTAATAGTTAACATTAATCGGTGATTTACACTTGTTGCAGATGGAGGTTGCGAGAGACAGTGAGGGGGAGGGAGGGAGAGGGAGGGAGCGAGTGGGAGGGAGGGAGGGATTGGGAGGGGCTGAGAGGATGTAGCAAGGGCAAGGTCCTTGGCCACCCTGCATCTCTCTCCCGCCCCCTGAGGCCTTGAGATCGCCTTCTGTTCCTCTCTTGTGCCAGTTCGACCTCGTTTATCAACATGATGCACACCTGGACCTCTAGTCGCCTTCCTCTGTCATGGAAATTACCCAATGGTGTCTTGAGAAATGAATCTTGGTCTACAGGTGGTCCCCGATGATTGCTTACGCCTCATTTGGCCACATGGGACAGAACTGAATGCTGAAGCTTAGTGCATTAATCAATTGGCCCAGATGGATTCCTCCGTCAGTGGATTATATATATATATATATATATATATATATATATATATATATATATATATATATATATATATGTTGTGTATTTTTGGATGTGTGTGTATGTGTGTGTGTATGTGTGTGTGTGTGTTATGTGTGTGTTTTGTGTGTGTGTGTGTGTGTGTATGTGTGTGTGTATGTGTGTGTATGTGTGTGTATGTGTGTGTGTGTGTGTGTAACATAAGGTCCTTAGGTGGAATATTTTATTGTAGGCGTTGCCGCATTCTTCGCTCTCCATCTCCGTCTTTCTCTCTCTCTCTCTCTCTCTCTCTCTCTCTTTCTGATTCTTTCTCTCTCTGCATTCCTCTGTCGATGCAAAGAAATGCAGTATCCTCAACGAGTTGTTGCCCACTAGCGGTCACCAGCATATGTCACAAAGTTCCAGCATTTTTTTAAATGTAAGGGACGCTCGTTTTGCGCTGTACTTTGTAAATACTTCACAAGAAAACATTTCTTTCCATCACATCTGATGTCAATGCACCTGGAGTTTATCGATACTCTTTGGTAACACTATATTGCAAAGAACACGTAGGAAATATTTCTTAACAACGAAATTATTGTGTCTGAACAATCTTGGGCAGGTGTAAGCTGCTCTCCTTGCTGCCAACACCTGAGTCTTGTTATTCTGACTTATCAATCAGGTTTTCCAACATTATTATTGATAATTAAATACGTTGTCAGCAGCACTATTGACACTGGATTAAGTGACCTAGTGTCAGCAGGTTGATCCTCACGACCCTGACACTTAACACTGTCATCAGTGCCAACACTGGCATTACCATAATGCAAAAGCTCTGCAGTCGATTCCAGCAATAAAACGTATACAATGACACCGTCATCATCACTATCACACAGGAAACATTTCTTCAGCCTCAGGGAGTCAGAAAGTGAAATGGACTGGAGGCGAAGTGGTTACCTTGTATCTTGGTAGCAGACTTCAAATACAGCTTTAGGAACAAGTAAGACAGAGACCACAAGGACAAGAGGGAAGTAAATTCCTTTACGGTTAGTTATTAGGCGGGGTTTGGAGCTAAGACTCGACCTCCCTCTCCTCCCGCAAATACAAATAAACAAGTACCAATAAATGTACATGCGTGCACACAGACAGACCAGACACACACACACCTGCTGTGGCATACACCACACAAAGTGAAAAACACAGAAACACCACCACCATGATTGTCAAAGACTTAGAACACAAGGGGAAATGAAAGTAAGAGGAAAGACGTATTCCTGTTTTTTCAATATATTCTACATTCACAGAGGAGACGCACGTTGGTAATTCTCGAGTGTAAGATATAAAGGCGAAAGTTGGAATTGGATAGGAACAACGGACGGATGTAAATGACACGTAATGGTTCGGCGGGGGATGGAGTTGGGGGAAGTAGAAGGGGATTGGAGAGAGGGTTAGGAGTGGAGGAGAGGGATTGGGGTGAAGGAGAGGGACTGGGATGCAGGAGGGATATTTGGTTGGAGAGGGATTGGGATGGAGGAGAGGGATTGGGGTGGAGAAGGGGATATGTGTGGAGGAGAGGATTTGGGTGGAGGAGGGGACAAGGTATGGGGGAAGAAAAATTGGGAAGGAAGAAAGAAGGGGCGTGTCAGGGAACATAAAGGTAGGGGATGAGAGAGGTAGGGTGGGAGTAGCTTGGAGAGGGAAATAAAGAAAGGAAAACTCCAAGATGGACAGGGAAGGAAGGGGAGGAAAGCCACAAAGGTTTTACCTTTCAGAACTGTCAGTTGCACAGCCTCCAGGAGCCTTCAGGAACCTCCAGGAGCCTCCAGGAGAAACATTGACCATTTTTCAGTATCTTTTTCCTTTCATCCTCCCTCAAGCTCCCATGTCTTCCTGTTCCTCTGCATTAATGCATTTTTTTATTTTGTTTATACTTTATGAAACTGCTTCTGTTGGGACCACTGTAATTAATCCCGATAATGCTCTGTATTTGTTCCTGTTGTGATTATCTGTTGCATTTGCGATGAGGCCGTTTTACGTTCCTATAAATACAACAGTTTTGCTACGTTTAAGCACTGCAGAAATAAGGAAGAGCAGTTATCACTACAGAAAATTCGTAGCAGTGACGAAAGATAAAACTGAAAACTACTTTAAGTATCCCTTTTGGGGGATACTTAAAATTTCCTCTCCTAGCAGTGACGAAAGATAAAACTGAGAACTACTTTAAGTATTTCTTTTCGGGAGATACTTAAAAATCCGCCTTGTAGCAGTGACGAAAGGTAAAACTAAGAACCATTGTAAGCATCCCTTCTCGGGGGATTTTTTAAAAATCCGCCTCCGGGATTTCAGATAGTCTTCTCCCGCCGTTGTTGTTCTCTATATCTCGTTCTGTTGTCTCTCATATGAGACAGTACTGCCTTCCCAGAGAAATAATGAGTAAATGGGGATTAGGGAAGGTGGTGAGTGAGGGTGAAGGTGAGCGAGGGTGAAGGTGAGGTGAAGGTGAGCGAGGGTGAAGGTGAGTGAAGGTGAGCGAGGGTGAAGGTGAGTGAAGGTGAGGGTGAAGGTGAGCGAGGGTGAAGGTGAGTGAGAAGTGAAGGTGAGTGAGAAGTGAAGGTGAGTGAGAAGTGAAGGTGAGGGTGAAGGTGAGCGAGGGTGAAGGTGAGTGAGGGTGAAGGTGAGGCGTTATTGACCAAGGCAGAAAGAATGGGAATGTTAGTCTCCATTTTACTTTAAAAAATAAGAACAGTAAAGACTGTAATCACTATATACAAAATACCGATTCATTTTTTTACAGAAATACGCACAGTAAACACGAGTAATCTCTCTACCAGAGATGAAGCACGAACAAGACGATAAGGTTGAAACTTTCACATCCAAATATGCCGCAGGTATACCAGGTTTTTCTTTGTGTGTACTCACCTATATGTACCTGCAGGGGTTCATTCACAGCTCCTGGCCGAGTTGTGTGTGTATGTGTGTGTGTGTATGTTTTCTCACTTATATGTGCTCACCTATATGCAGTTGCAGGAATCGAGCCCTGGCTCCTGGCTCCGCCACTCACCTTGCCGCTATCCGGATTCCCTCTCTTCTAGCTTCGTGAGCCTTGGCGTACCTACTCTTCAAACTGCGTCTGGAGCTTGCCTTCACCCCGATTAATAGAGGCCATTTCACTTCTTGGCCACCCTGAGATTAAATAAATATTTCAGGAAATCCCTGAGATGCATTTGTGGTTTTAGCTTCCAGCTGTGCCCCCGGATACCTGTTTCCCTCCTCTCAAAGAACGTATCTCTGTCTATCCTACCAATTCCTCTGAGTATTTTATGTCCTGTTATCATATCTTCCCTGGTTCTTATATCCTCCAATGGAGTTAGATTCAATTCCGTTAGCCTCTCTTCTTATATCCCTTAGCTCTGAAACTCGCCTCGTTCTGAAGAGTATCTCTGCACTTTCAGTTTCTTGCCTTGCTTCTTCAGGTGTAGGTTGCATGCTGGTGTTATATATTCCTAGATGGGCCTGACATATTTTGTGTAAATGACCAGGAATGACTTTTTGTTGACATTCGTGAAGGCTACTCTTACGTAGATTTGCCCTAGGTCTTTCTTTCGGAGTGGGGCTTGCGCCCTCTGTTTTGTCCTCACCTTCGGAGTCTATACTCGGTGTCCGGTCTTCTTACCCCAACTTCCCAATCTTCATAGCCTTTGGGGTTGCTGTGCGTGTGTTGGTTACCGTTTGTCAAAAGCACCTGTCGATTGACACTTGGCCTATTTTGTATGTGTGTGCGTGTATTACTGTAGTTTACATTTATTAAAGGCACTTGTCGATAGATTATGTGTGTGTGTGTATGTGTATACTCACCTAATTGTGATTGCAGGGGTCGATTCATAGCTCTGGGCCCGTCTCTTCACTGGTCGCTACTAGGTCCACTCTCTCCCTGCTCCATGAGCTTTATCGTACCTCTTTTTAAAGCTATGTATGGTACCTGCCTCCACTACCCCCACTTTTCAGACTATTCCGCTTCCTGACAACTCTATAACTGAAGAAACACTTCCTAACATCCCTATGACTCATCTGAGTCTTCAACTTCCAACTGTGACCCTTTATTGCTGTGTCCCATCTCTGGAACATCCTGTCTCTGTCCCCCTTGTTAGTTAGTTACCATTTTGTCCTAGGCACATGTCGATTAGACACTAGGCCTGTTGTTTGTATGTGTGTGTGTACTCACCTAATTGTGGTTGCAGGGGTCGAGACTCAGCTCCTGGCCCCGCCTCTTCGCTGTCCGCTACTGGGTCTCTGCTCTCCCTGCTCCATGAGCTTTATCATACCTTGTCTTAAAACTATGTATGGTTCCTGCCTCCACTATATCTTTCTCTAGACTATTCCACTTCCTGACTACTCTGTGGCTGAAGAAATGCTTCCTAACATCCCTTTGACTCATCTGAGTCTTCAGCTTCCAGTTGTGTCCCCTTGTTTCTGTGTTCCCTCTCTGGAACATCCTGTCACTGTGTGTGTGTGTGTGTGTGTGTGTGTGTGTGTGTGTGTCTGTGTATGTGAATAAATTAAGTATTAATGAGATGGTTTGGAAGTACATATTAGCACTCACATGTTATTAAGAATAATTCAGTATATCACCCACGCATGCATGTATTTCCTTGCCTTTGTACCTTTAGAAATTTTTATATATTTATTTTGCTTGCTCGTACAAGATTCTCGTCGTACTTCTTCACTTTCTGCGTATGCCACGAGAGTCGAAAGCAGCTGTGATGTGTTTCAATCACAATATTTTCTTGTGTCTTGTTTGTCAGCACCATTGTACTCGCTCATTCCAACATAAATTATTTATATACCTGCCAACTTTGCCTGCAGACATTTGAGGAGCCAAATGACCTGTTTGTCGTTTTAGATTAAAGAAAAACAGCCCTGAAATGACAAGAAAACGAGTTTTAATGGACTCAAACTCGACAGCATCTCTGATCTTTCTTTATTAAACTTGTGTTTGTCTCGCTGAGGGTTCTTGGGAGTGGAAGCGGGAGGGGGTGAGACACTTAGGAAGGTAGGAAAACACTTAAAGGAGGCTCGTATCAATTACTCTCGTGAGACGCTTTCAAAAGCGACACACTCAGCGCACTTCGTGGCTCTTCACAACGCGGACGCAATCTTACAACGACTTGAGACGCTCGGAAATTATTATAATATTAAGGTGGTGGGGGGGGAACGTTAAACCCTTAGGGGTCATACAGCATTTGGAGAATGGAGGCAATCAGCTTCGGGCCAAGGAGGGTGAGGACAGGTCCATTTCCTTGCATGGTATAAACCTTGGTAATTGATACAGACAAATTTGTTTAAAATGACAGTTGTGCAAAACACTAGGACATATTTACTAAAAAACGTTTCGGTCCTGGGACCTTGATCAAGGTCCCAGGACCGAAACGTTTCCTAATAAATATGTTCCGGTGTTTGCTCACGTGTCATTTTAAACCATTTTCTTAGGTCATGAGCCCCTCGCCAGAATCAAGGAACCTCTCTGAGGGAGGTTGTCCTCGATGCTGAACGTTTTTCAGCGGCTGTTGACGCTGGATGTGACTTAGACTTAAGTGGATGTGACTTGGACCGCCAGTACCTTAGGCGGCTAATATGTACCTAGCATAAGCCAGTAGGCCCGCTGCAGTGTTCCTTATTTCTTTTATTCTCATGTTGTGGTGAAACGTAAGCTGTTATTGGTTTAGGTAATCTAGCCTAAACCAAAGTGATATACACAAAGAAAACAGCATTTTGTAAGTTTGAAGAAATTGACACTGGGAACCACGTAAGAGGTTTAACATGGTCAGATGAGAAAGTTACGGGAAGGCACAGAGGAAGTAAAAGAGAGACATAGAGAGAGAAAACCTAGGATAACACTAGTGCACACAGAATTCTTGATACTATTAATGTAGAACCCAGTAGACTACGAGTGCACGTAGAACCCGAGAGACTACTAGTGCACGTAGAACCCAGGAGACTAGTGCACGTAGAACCCATGAGACTACTAGTGCACATAGAACCTGGAGACTACTAGTGCACGTAGAACATGAGACTCTAGTCAGTAGAACCCTGAGACTACTAGTGCACGTAGAACCCAGGAGACTAGTGCACGTAGAACCCAGGAGCTAGTGCAGTAGAACCATGAGATACTAGTGCACGTAGAACCTGGAGACTACTAGTGCATAGAACCCAGGAGACTACTAGTGCACGTAGAACCCAGGAGACTACTAGTGCACGTAGAACCCAGGAGACTAGTGCACGTAGAACCCATGAGACTACTAGTGCACGTAGAACCTGGAGACTACTAGTGCACGTAGAACCCAGGAGACTACTAGTGCACGTAGAACCCAGGAGACTACTAGTGCACGTAGAACCCAGGAGACTACTAGTGCACGTAGAACCCAGGAGACTACTAGTGCACGTAGAACCCAGGAGACTACTAGTGCACGTAGAACCCAGGAGACTACTAGTGCACGTAGAACCCAGGAGACTACTAGTGCACGTAGAACCCAGGAGACTACTAGTCCACGTAGAACCCAGGAGACTACTAGTGCACGTAGAACCCAGGAGACTACTAGTGCACGTAGAACCCAGGAGACTACTAGTCCACGTAGAACCCAGGAGACTACTAGTGCACGTAGAACCCAGGAGACTACTAGTGCACGTAGAACCCAGGAGACTACTAGCGCACGTAGAACCCAGAAGACTATTAGGTAACGTAGAACTCAGGTCACGGGTGCACGTACAACCCAGGTCACGGGTGCAAATACTCTGACATTCGTGTATACATCTGTTAGCAGCGAGTGACACAGAATCAATAAAGCCAGTAGCTGTGAATCGACCCAGACTACTGCGTATATGCTGTGTACACACACAACACACACACACACACACACACACACACACACACACACACACACACACACACACACACACACACACACACACACAACACACACACACACACACACACACACACACACACACACACACACACACACACACACACACAATATAACTGCCCCCCACAATCTCAGATAACATGTGCACTGTTGTCATCCTCCACTCTCGTTGTACTCTGAACTCTCTTGAGTGATGCCAATCTTTGATGCAGCCGCAAAATTAAAATGAAAAAGCTCAACGAAAGCAAGATATTTTTTTTTATTTTCTTGTGTTTTCTTACGAGCAAAGAATTTGCCTACGCAAGAAATCGTCATACACATCACTCTCATAGCATACGCTCATTCCACAACACATGCACATTGCGTATGAAATTAAATTACATCGTATATAGCATCCTACAACTTACTATAAAACATATACTATGACTGCAATGTCGTAAAAGGAAAAATGTTAGCATTGTTATCCCAGTGAATGAGAACGAACCTCCCAGGACAGAACGATACTCACCAAACTGCCCTTACGCAAAACTAGGTACCAAGATCCTCAGTAAATACTGCATCCCCTACCTCCCTTATTTTCTCTCATCCTTATTATTCTCGTCATTTGTTGTACTCTTTTAGTTAAGAAGGTAAGAGTACTGTACACACGGTCTTAAAGGAGTCAATGACCTCCCTTTATAATTAATGGTGCTGTTTACATGTTTGTAACATTACTAGCATGTACTGCATGCTAGTGGCTTTCTTTTGTGCCTAACAATATTTTATCTATAAACCCATTACCTGTGTACTGCATAAAAGAAATAAACCGTTGGCTTGTTTACAAGGTATGTTGAATATACAAGGAGGTATTCTTCGCAGCAGTTTGTTGATTTTTTTGTGTGCGCGATGTAAACATCTGTTAAAAAAAATATATATTTGTGTATTGTGTATCGTGTAAAAATCATATTTGTTACTGGACGTTAGGTTAACTTTGATTAACATAAATTACTTATAGTTAACTTACAATAATAACATAACGTAAAGGTTTATTATGTTATTGTAATAACGCTGACGTTGTTACAATAATGTTATTGCGTAATTCCGTGCTGCTCCTGGCTGCACGGAACACCTTGTAATCCCCTAAAGCGTTAGTATCTCCACGCACCTAGTTAAAGCTGGAGGTCTGGCAGCGTCGGCTCAAACATAGTGTTAGTGTACACACACACACACACGCGCGCGCGCGCGCACGCACGCTGTTGAAATTGACACCGACTCTCAGATGGGTTCCGTAAAAGTCTGTGGCAACACAGGCATTCGTTACCATGTAGGTAAAGGGCACATATGCAATTAACGTGACATTTAATTGTGCAACGTTTCGCTCTCCAAGAGCTTTGTCCAGCCTTGATGAAGCTCCTGGAGAGAGAAACGTTGCCATAATATAATGTAGCATTAGTTGCACATGTGTCCTTTTACTAAACATATTTCAGGTAATTCTACCAACATTATTAAAATTACCATTTTTTCTTGCATATAAGGCGCACTGCACGACAGAAGTATCATAACGGTAAATCAGTAATCATATTCAAGGGTTAATTTCCCTATTACTTTACGCTAAAACGCCCGGGGTGATTTTTCCAAGAATTTGTGGGGAAAAAAGGCGCGCCTTATATGCCGGAAAATAAGCTAAGTACCATCGTTGTGCATGACACAACCACCACGCTGTCTCAACCGATTTATTGCACTTCAAATCACTATTCTGCCTTAAAATGCAAGATTTCCTACAAGACAGCATTGAAGTCTACAAAACCTCGTTGCAGTCTTAGAAACCCCATTATTGGTGCCTGCAAAAACCCAATATCAACAAAACCCAATATTGCGTACAGAAATCAATGACCTACTAAAATACAATACCATATACAAAAACAAAATCACAGACTCACCAGCAAAAAATAAAAAGCAAGGATCAATCAAAGCCAAAATAAAGTTCAAAGCAATATGTACGACTAGATAGCTTCCACTCCACCAGAGAGAGAACGTAAACAAAGCAAAGGGCCCCTCGGCTTGCCCCTCCCCCGTGGATTTTCAAACAAGGTCTAAAAGGTAATTGATATCTATGAAGAGCTGCATTCTCCGCTTAGCCTCTGGGCGTGCCAGATTACATTAATTTTCAGGGAAGTTAATGGGTATATAGTTCGGAGTTTTGCTGCGCGATTTAACCTTCGGCGTTACACGTTCTCTGCTGGGATGGGCAAAAGAAAGGTGATCTAGTGTCTCATTACACACACACACACACACACACACACACAGATACGATAAAGCTTATGGAGCAGTAGAGAGTGGACCCAGTAGCGACCAGCGAAGAGGTGGGGTCAAGAGCTGTGACTCATTCTATGCAACCACAAATAGGTAAGAAAACACACACACACACACACAATGTGCGAACGATCGTGTGTGCAAATGCACGTGTGAGTGTGCGTGATAATGTGAACACACCCATACACGCATACGAAAGAATACACAAAACACTGATACATAAATCCATACGTTCACACGGGAAAATGCGCGCGTGCACACACACACACACACACATACACATGCGCGCGCGCGAACTATTCAATCATCGATACACTGACGTGCACACGCAAACACGCACGAAGATGAGAATGGACAAAGATTGAATAAAATTGATATAACAGTAACGTACATTGTAAAATTGATGAAAGAATTAGGGCTAAATCTCCTGGATTTGATGGGATAGTCCAGGTGTATTGACGGTGTGTTGCGCAGTGTTTGCTGTGCTATGTAAGATATTATTTACAATCAGTGACACTGAGAAATGGGCCTAAGAAATTCTTACATACAGCATGCATTAAAAGATTTTACATACAGCATGCAATAAAAGATTTTACATACAACATGCAATAATAGATTTTATATATAGCATATATTAAAATTTTTACATGTATTAAAAGATCTTACAGCATACATTAAAAGATCTTACATGCAGCTTGTATTAAAGGATCTTACATACAACATGCATTAAAGGATCTTATATACAGCATGCATTAAAAAATCTTACAGAGTGCATTAAAATATCTTACAGCATTCATTAAAAAATCATACATACAGCATGCATTAAAAGATCTTATATGCAGCATGCATTAAACGATCGTATATACAGCATGCATTAAAAGATCTTATAAAAACAGCTTGCTTTAAAAAGTGTTTCTAGATACAGCATGCTATGATAGGTGTTTCTAGACACAGCATGCTATGATAGGTGTTTCTAGACACAGCATGCTATGATAGGTGTTTCTAGATACAGCATGCTATGATAGGTGTTCCTAGACACAGCATGCTATAATAGGTGTTTCTAGACACAGCATGCTATGATAGGTGTTTCTAGATACAGCATGCTATGATAGGTGTTTCTAGACACAGCATGCTATGATAGGTGTTTCTAGATACAGCATGCTATGATAGGTGTTTCTAGATACAGCATGCTATGATAGGTGTTTCTAGATACAGCATGCTATGATAGGTGGTTCTAGACACAGCATGCTATGATAGGTGTTTCTAGATACAGCATGCTATGATAGGTGTTTCTAGACACAGCATGCTATGATAGGTGTTTCTAGATACAGCATGCTATGATAGGTGTTTCTAGACACAGCATGCTATGATAGGTGTTTCTAGATACAGAATGCTATGATAGGTGTTTCTAGATACAGCATGCTATGATAGGTGTTTCTAGATACAGCATGCTATGATAAGTGTTTCTAGATACAGCATGCTATGATAGGTGTTTCTAGACACAGCATGCTATGGTAGGTGTTTCTAGATACAGCATGCACTAAAAAGGTGTTCACTTGTACAAAATCAATTTAATGATGTTTCTTTTATAACATAGCCTAGCCGAGTCAGGGCTGGAGACCCGCATGCCGTTACTGCGCTCACCCACTGCAGCTCTGCGTTGACATCCAGAGCAGGACGTCAACCTGAATATTGTCTCGCGAGCCATACTCGTTGAGGAGAAGAGCCGCATGCAGCGAGCCATGTTGAATTAGAAAAAGCCCGCATGCGGGTCGCGAGTCATGGGTTGACCTCGTCCGCGTATATACCATATTTAAATAATATCGAAATATTCCCCCTGAGTCACAAAACTGTATATTTAAATATTCTACCGTGTAACAAAATAGATTATTATTATTATTATTATTATTATTATTATTATTATTATTATTATTATTATTATTATTATTATTATTATTATTTTACGTTTCCACTGTAAAATATTGTCGGTAATTTCTACCAACATTATTACATGGTTTTTTTATTGTTTTTCTTTTTATTGTTTTTGTTTTATTGTTTTTAAGGGGAAGGCTAAATCAGTGGTGATCATGCAACACCATGGAAATATGGGAGCTGATCATATTTGATCCAAGGAAGAAGAGGGTAGAACTAATTCCTCGGATCAAGAGCCCTCCACCAGTAGCAGCCCAGCATCCTTCTCCCCCGAGGGCAAAACAAGCTGGAAAGATTACCAGGATCCATATGCATAGAATAAGTCAAAATTCATTGAATAAATTCATATAGAATAAATCAATATACATAGAATAAATACACATACACATCGAGAGGTGTATATCTCTCAAGTGTATATAGGCAGAGAGTTTATTTCACTCTCCTTTTTTGGGGATTAAAGAATTCTTGACTGAGGAGGGAGCGCAAGTGGCCCCTCGTGTAGTCGACATTTTTTTTTTTATAAACCTAATTAAATGACCCACTAACTCGACTTATCCCACGATTCGTTAAATTAGCTACTTGTTCATTTTAAACTTATTGTCGGGGGTTCGAACCGTGGTTCTGGAGGTGGAAAGTAGTACTGCCTTGACAACGAGACCTTCCCCGTCGATTTAACTTTTTTTTCATAGTCTTTCATTACGACTTATCTTTTGTTTATTGTCTGTTGTTCCGTTGTCCGTGCCTAAGTTAGGGTAAGTAAGGTTTGTCAGGAAACAGGACAAGTGTTTCCTAACGCGGGTCTTAGTCATATAATAACCCGCAGTTGGAGCTGTTCGTTATGTGACCGAGGCCTTCCGCTGGCTTACCTCTCAACCCTTTAAAATTATGGTTATGATTATAACCATTTATTTGGACAGTAACTATCCGTACCTAAATCTCAAAGTGCCTGTCTTCAAGAATAAACGTTACCTAAATAACGTTCGTAGAGAAATAAGATCTATGAGAAGAGATATTTTCTTAACCAATTTTGTGTAAACAAAGGTTTTAATTAGTGTCTCTGAATGTCGGGACAATGAGAGTACATTTAATTCCCGTATGGGCAAAGAGTTAATTAATAAGATAAACACACACACACACACTTAATAATGTTTACAGGACCATCCAAGACAATACTGGTATTCATTTACTGCTACACGCGGAATATGATTAAAAAAAGCCTAACCAGTTTTAATCTATACTGCAGATTAAACAAATGGCTTTTCCTTGTGCTGGGATCTGACTATATATTAAAAACTAAATATTCTTTTGACTGGGCATTCAAACACATTTCTGGATAGTTGACATTTCTAAACTAGTGGATGTAGTACTAAGCGGTAATGCATGTACCGTGTAGATGAGTCTTCATGAAAGAATTGGACGTGATTACCGAAGTGCAATGGCAGGACAAGGAAAGACAAAGACATAAATAATGCACAGATAACCCGGGCATAGAGATAAACTTATGACGACTTGTAAATGGTCCAAATCGGACCAAAATGTCTTCATAAGCTTCTCTTTTCTCTCTTCTTTGTGCGGGTTATTTGTGTATTGTTCCAATCATGGTATTGTGCTTTTTTGTTCTCTGTCCCATTTGGGAAGATGCCGGAAAAATATTCAACTCAATTCATAAATTCACTTGCCAAATATACTGCAATATCACCAAGATAGATACACTGACTGATGTTGGGCAGTTGCCATCCTGAAGACTGCAACACACTTTTAACATCTGGAGGCGTGGACTCGAGAACTCCACTTGCATTCCAAATCCTACTAGACGATATTTCGAGTAAATGTACGCAGACACAGGTCTTGCTATCCAATGAATGACAGGTTCTCCGGCCCAGGGATCATCTTTGGTCTGATGTTATGCAGCAATTCTCCAGCGTGCCGGCAATACTGCACCTGCATTTTGAATAATCTCAAACGAGCATTTCTATTTTCCACAAGGAGGAAAGGTGGTAGAGGCTGACTCCACTCAGATTTATAAGTAGATACGAGAGATCCCCAGGGGTCTAGGAACCTGTTGCACCACTCAAGTGAAGGTTAAGTGGCTAGTGGTAAAGCAGCAGGTCAGACCCTGCACACACCGGCAGGTAAGTACCTGAGCAGGGCGAGATATATGGGTAAGTCCCCTTATACTCACTGCCTTCAAGGAAGGGAAAATAGTGCTATGATTCTTGTGAAGGGCTCCCATCCCTTTCTAAACCAAACCTGATTGCCCCTTCCCCCATCCTTCCTTTTTTATCGGTGCTGTGCGACCCTAACTCCAGAGCTGAGGGGAATGCATCATGAGGAACTTACGACCCTAGAGAGAAGGCCTTGTGAAACATAATTACGACGCACAGAACATCTGGATTATTTACTAGGGCATATACTATATATACGAATACAGACCAATAAACTATTGTGTGGACCAGGAAAAAGGAGCCACTGCTGCAAGCTGTAATTGCAGATGGGCGAGAGAGACGCAACGAAGCACATTTTCAGTGTGAGGACGACTGAGAAATGGAATGAACTAGATGAGAAAATGGGAGAGAAGAACTCATTACATGATTTTAGGAGAGGGTATAATAAATGCCCAGAAGGCCGCAAGTAAGTAAGTAATGCTAGCCGTCGTAACTCAAAATACCAGGTCAAGAATATTATTTGACGCCTGGAAACAAATCGATGCGTGTGTGTCAGTAAGCAAGCACATGAACTCACGCAAACACTCGCGTACACACACACACGTTTTTTTAATATTTGATGAGGTTCAGTTGTGTGGAGACGTTACAGTGCAGGTATCCCTGCCACATGTGTCTTTCTCACCACATGAAGTTTACACCATCGTTTAACTAGCGTCTGTTCCCACTATGTAACTATCGTAAAGACTGGGGGTAGCAGCACACTGTGGGTGTTCCCACTATGTAACTATCGTAAAGACTGGGGGTAGCAGCACACTGTGGGTGTTCCCACTATGTAACTATCGTAAAGACTGGGGGTAGCAGCACACTGTGGGTGTTCCCACTATGTAACTATCGTAAAGACTGGGGGTAGCAGCACACTGTGGGTGTTCCCACTATGTAACTATCGTAAAGACTGGGGTAGCAGCACACTGATGATATACCCAAATATATTTGCAATAATAAAAAATAAAACCCTCCCCAACTCCATCCCCAGGAACCCTCTCCTAAATAGCAGCAACAACAACAGCAGCAGTAGCAGCAGCAGTAGCAGCAGTAGCAACAGCAGCAGTAGCAGCAGCAGCAGTAGCAGCAGCAGAAACAACAGCAACAACAGCAGCAGTAGCAGCAGCAGCAGCAGTAGCAACAGCAGCAGCAGCAGCAGCAGCAGTAGCAGCAGTAGCAGCAACAGCAGCAGTATCAGTAGTAGTAGCAACAACAGCAGTAGTAGTAGCAACAGTAACAGTAGCAACATCAGAAGTAGTAGCAACAGCAACAGTATCTGTAGTAGTAGCAGCAACAGCAGCAGTAACAGTAGTAGCAGCAGCAGTAGCAGTAACAGCATCAGCAGCAGTAACAGCAGCAACAGCAGCAGTAAGAACACCCTCCTCTCTCAAGCTCAGCCACTTCCACTCCCTTCAAACCCCTCCCTGGCACCACTCCCTGACCCCCTCCCCCCATTATCCCTTCCCCGACAACAGCTTCCCTACCCCGACAACCACTCACCCTCCCCGGACAGCACTTACCCCCCTCTACCGATCCTCCACTTCCTCCCCTCTTCTGAAGCACCACTTAACCCCCCTCTCAATAACCCCTTCCCCTCCCCCTTCACTCTCCATATAGGGTTACCTGGTACCTTTCCGAGAGGACTAGTTTTTATGTCAATGCCACACACGCCGCCATGTCTCCTGGTTCATCGCTAGTCCTAGTTTGTGTGTGTGTGTGTGTGTGTGTGTGTGTGTGTGTGTTACTATTTTGTCCTAGGCACATGTCGATTAGACACTAGTGTGTGTGTGTACTCACCTATATGTGGTTGCAGGGGTTGATTCATAGCTCCTGGCCCCGTGTGTGTGTGTGTGTGTGTTTGTGTGTACTCACCTATTTGTAATCATCTGTTTGTGGTTGCAGGGGTCGATTCACATCTCCTGTCCCCTCCACTTTGCTAGTCGCTACTACGTGTGTGTGAATGTGTGTGTGTGTGTGTGTGTGTGTGTGTGTGTGAGGTATCTTTCATGAGTAGTCTTGATTCCTAAGACTACCTGAAGGATATCTGAAGACGATTTCGGCGGTCACAGACCCCGCTGTGACTTCCCAGTGGCTGACCTGATCAACCAGACTGTTGGTCGTAGCCGCATGCAAGCCAAAGCACGCACTTCACTCTGGTTGGTCAGTAACTCACTCATCGAGCCTGTTAAGTTTCCTCGTGAAGACATCTTATCCTTTGATGGTAATTTCCCCTACGTATGAAGGGTGTCGTAAAGGTTTCATATTTTGCCGCAGAAGCGGCGGCCATATTGTGCACTTCATATCCACTTCATTAAGTGAGTGGAAAAGTCTTGGCCCCTCTACACTTACGGAGTCATCTCTTAGTGTACTCACTGCGCCCCTACTTTTCATATGGGGTGTTTTTGACTAATGATTAAGATAAACTTTTAGTAGAAAAAAAAGGCACAATACCGTAACTAGAACATTACATAAATAACCCGACTTGGACCATTAAGTAACTCCTCTCTTTAATGTTCAAGTCGAACCCAAGCGACGTCCATTAGTTTCATTCTATGTGCGGGTTATTTATATAAACTCTTAATACACAAAGATGTAGGTGCATCCAAGCTTAATGTCAGGTGTCAGGGGAAGAATAGTTTTCTGTATATTTCGACCTTCATCTGAGGTCCTTTTCAGCCAACCTCTTCTCCAGTTAGGGCAGTAGCTTGACGAACATTACTCTTCGTGTGTATCTATGTGCTTAAAATTTCATGGAAATTTCAACATTTGTTATACTTGGTTAGGTATATTAATATATATTTACGTATAATTACTCGACAGTAACGAAAATAAACAAAACAGTGGCTTACGTCTGGCAGCTCACTACACGACAAAGCGGAAAGCAACAGCTGTGATTTTAAAATAGGCGATGAAATCAAATTTTAATTTAAACGTCAACAGACCAGAAATGCCTCTATGTGCCGTGGCCAGAGGTATCTTTCCCAGAAGAACTTTTGCAGAAAATTGTGACCCGCGATGACCTGAGATTCAGTCTGACAATCTTCTGTAGTTCTTCTGCACGTCAGTGTAATGCCATCTCAAACTCTCCATGTATACTCCCTCTCTTCTATCGTATATTTGTGAATATTTTCTGATATTTTTTTTTCTATAATTCAACTCCTTTGAAAGCCAGTGCAACCAATCTTTGTCACAGACTTCCAGATTTTAAGTTATATATCATTCCTAAATTCAAAAGAGCGGCGGTCCCCCTACCAGGAGGGTGTTCTGGGGGTCAACGCTCCCTTTGCCCAGTCCTTGACCAGGCCTCCCAATGAATCAGGGCCTGATGAACCAGGCTGTTACTGCTGGCCGCACGTAGTCCATCGTACGTATTTTCTCAGATATAGATACGTACAACACCTCCTGATAAGGTGGATACGGAGGCAGGAGTTTCCCCACACCTGCCTCCTGATAAGGAAGATACGATGACCTGAGTCCAACACACCTGCCTCCTGACCAGGAGTACCATTGTATACAATTAAAGAAAATTTGACAAAAAAAATTCTTATGCTTCCATTCCATAAACAAGTAAGGTGTATTACATTTCAAACCATTGGGGAATTTAAAAAAAAAATATATTGCTAGCCAAATCTTTAATGTGGCGTCGAGATTCGCATCTCAGTGGTAGCGACTTTTATACACAAAAGACTAGAGTTCAATTTCAGGAAAGTGGAAACTTATGGCATGTCTCCTTACACCTCCGTTGCTCACCTAGCAGTACATAGGTGCCAGGGTTTCAGCCAGGTTATTGTGGGTGGCATCCTGGGAGTGGCCTTGAAATGAGCTAAGGTTAGATAATAATTCTTGGCCTGCAAATACAACTGACTAAAAAAATATTTAACCTTAAATTATTATTGGAAAACATTAGCCACAAATTGTCCTCTCTTCCTAACCTCCTCTCATGAGGAATATTTTTTTAGCATATTTGGCACATGTCAACCCTCTGACACAGCTGTTCTTATCATAGCTCTGGTATTCTAATTGTTTTCAAAGCCTTGAAACAGAACCCCATTTTATAGCTACGATACATCATCGCATTTCATACTTATTGTATATCACCTCTGCTCATAGTTTTAGGAGTCACTATGAACTGTTTTAGATGTCCTCTAAGATAACGCAGGAAA
Source organism: Cherax destructor (assembly GCA_009830355.1). NCBI lineage: Eukaryota > Metazoa > Arthropoda > Malacostraca > Decapoda > Parastacidae > Cherax > Cherax destructor. The sequence goes on along the minus strand of WNWK01000180.1, from coordinate 403,218 downwards.
GCCTCCTTTAACACTTGGGATGTGGCAGGACACTGGACAAGGTATATACAATTCAGTATATGAGTTTGCCGAGGTGATGGCTAGCTCTGTCGCCTGTGTGTACTCACCTAGTTGTGGTTGCAGGGGACGATTCACAGCTCCTGGCCCCGCCTCTTCACTGGTCGCTACTAGGTCACTCTTCTTGCTCAATGAACATTATCATACCTCTTCTTAAAGCTATGTATGGATATTGCCTCCACTACTTCACTTCCCAGACTATTCCACTTCCTGACAACTCTGTGACTGAAAAATACTTCCTAACATCCCTGTGATTCATCTGAGTCTTCAACTTCCAACTGTGGCCCCTTGTTGATGTGTCCCATCTCTGGAACATCCTGTCTCTGTCCACCTTGTCGATTCCTCTCAGTATTTTATATGTCGTTATCATATCCCCCCTATCTCTCCTGTCCACGAGTGCCGTCAAGTCGATTTCCCTTAACCTCTCCTCGTAGGACATGCCCCTTAGCTCCGGGACTAGTCTTGTTGCAAACCTTTGTACTTTCTCTAATTTCCTTACATGCTTGGCTAGGTGTGGGTTCCAAACTGGTGCTGCATACTCCAATACAGGCCTGTCGTACACGATGTACAGGGTCCTGAACGATTCCTTATTGAGATGTCGGAATGCTATTCTTAGGTTTAGGTTTGCTAGGCGCCCATATGCTGTAGTAGTTATTTGGTTGATGTGCTCCTCAGGAGATGTGCCCGGTGTTATATTCACCCCAAGAGTGAAGTTTGTAGTCTCTGGCCCCCTAGACTGTACTCCGTCTGCGGTTTTTTTGCCTTTCCCAATCTTGTGTGTGTGTGTGTGTGTGTGTGTGTGTGTGCGTGTGTGTGTGTGTGTGTGTGCGCTTGCTTGTGTATGTGACTGTGTGTGGAGTAGTTAGAGGGAAAAGATTCTGGGTTCTGATTGTTGGAGAGGCAGTGGAGAGATGTTGTTTACCTGGAGACATTGTATTTATGTGGAAGGAAGTATCAGCAAATTCTGACGACTTTATCTTACTGGAAATGTCGCATTCATATGAAAGAATTACAAGTCATAAATAAGGATTATGGTTCTTGGCGCGCGATCGGTCCAGAACTTGTCATTCTTCGATTTCATGCAGCCAGTATTGTAGCTTATCCTCTAAGAGGAAGTGACAGACTTGATGCCACTTGCTAGAAATCCGTCAACTAGTCAAAAAACCAATCTCTCGATAGTTATTGGAAATGGTGAGCCAAAGAGCTCAGACAACTAAGAACGGTCAAGCACCACCACTCAGTCAGATAGTATTGATGGTATTATAAAGCGTATTGTTAGCCTCCGCGTCCTCTTCTAGTGCTTTCAACTGGATGAGATTAAAGCGACTCGTGTGCGTTTCTAGCTGCTCCCTCTCCTCGCACTCTAATATACTTTAAACTGTTGAGTATTTTATATGACATGATCATGTCCCTCCTGGCCCTCGTCTCAGTGATAAGTTTTTAAAGTCTCTTCATGTATTCTTGTTCCTTCTGTCCGATACCAGATTCGATGTCATCCTCGCTAATTTCTTGATTTGCTTGATAACATGCAGGCTTTAATGCTTGCAACGCATGCATATGTATGCAGAACAACCTCTGTGAAAAAATAGTGAAATTCCAAGCGCTTTCGTGACTTCTCACATTATCAAGGAACTATAAAAATAAAAGGTTAACAGGAAGGAATATAAGGACGAGACTACACCTCGCTGCCACCACCCCCCCCCAACAACACCAGACGTTTTATGATGTAGGTATTGATCCGTGAAACACAGCTAATGTTCTACACAAAAATTTGTCTAATGTACCTTAAATTCTTCCCAAATTGTATTAATTATAAATTAATCCAATTTATATAAACCAAAAGAAATATTCATATTATTTTCAAAACTACTTTTTATGAAACATGATTCTATTATATTCCTGTCGACCATGGACTTGCTTGATATAACTTTCTCAGCATTTTTAAAATCAATTGGATGGTTAAAATCTCTCTCATGAATAAATAAAGCATTAGAATCTTGATAATGTGAATCCTTGATAATGTGAGAAGTCACGAAAACGCTTCGAATTTCACTATTTTTCACAGTGGCTGTTCTGCATATTGTGATAAGAACTGTTTACTGTGATCCTATTGCATATATATATATATATATATATATATATATATATATATATATATATATATATATATATATATATATATATATATATATATATATATATATATACCTAGCGAAAAATATATTTCATTGTTTGTTTATTATTAAATTATTGTAAACTTACCTAAAATATATTTAGTTGGATTAGGCTAAATTATATTGCGCTTGTACAAAAATGCTATACAATACGGACAAGATGAAAATTAAGACACATGTGCAACATCTGGGTATCTTTATTGTAAACATTTCGTTATCCAGTGGCTTTATCAATACAGACTCTAGGACATAACTTGAAGACAGTAGAACTATATACAAAGATGAGGTAATCAATCCCTCAGTCGTGGAGTTGGTGTGAAGATCACCGTAGTCGTGAAGATTCTGGAGCACAGGCAAGGAGGCTGGTGCTTATATACTGGCGTCAGGTGGAATGGGACGGGTAGCAGACGAGGGCATAGTCACTGGTAGGCGGGACTCCCTTGTGGAAGAAGGTCATACCCAAAGGGATGGGTAAGTTGTAGTAGTTGTATTAGCCGTGAAGAAGGTCATGTAGATGTCCTCTGAACCAAGATTCCATGATGTTGTAGTGTCTGACAAGTTGACGCTTGTTATTATAAGGTTTGGTAAGTTTTCTAAGGTTCTTTTGGTACAAAATTATTAATTTTTTACATTAATATAAATTAAAAAAATATATTTAAACGTATAAGAGAAAATTTTAGAAAGGACTTAATTTTAAATGAGTTCTTGCTAATTGACAATTTTACCTATTCGGCACGACACACACACACACACACACACACACACACACACACACACACACACACACACACACAACACACACACGCCCCGATGGCACGGTGGCTAGCGCTCTTGCATCACGCACAGAGGGCCCGGTTCAATTCCAGGCGGGGCCAGAAACATTTCGAAGTGTTTCGTTACACACACACACACACACACACACACACACACACACACACACACACACACACACACACATAAAACAGGCCTAGTGTCTAATCGACATGTGCCTAGGACAAAATGGTAACTAACACACACACACACACATATATATATATATATATATATATATATATATATATATATATATATAATAAGACGCGCACACAAACACCAGCTTTTTCTTGTATCGCAGATTTCGTCCACAAAGAAATCCGGTTCAGTGGTACAGCAATTGTTCGATGTTCATAGTGAAAGCGGATTACTCTTACGTCTTTCCACCTCTTTCAGGAAGATGCACTGCTGGTGCTGGAGAACCACACACACTACTTCACTTAACACTGAGTAAGCAGCACTTCTCTGATGTATTATGCAAGACCTATGAATATTTCTCAACCTCGTTTATTTAGAGGAAGGAAGAGCAGTGGTCATGTGACTGCTTAGTAATTTGCATTGTAATCACCTGTCTCTGTGCTCTAGTGAACTATCTTTGGTTCTGTTTCAAGTTGTCTTGATGTTGGTGAAGGGATCTTTGATTAAGTGTATTGGAGCTTCTCTCTTCTTTGAATCAATCGTGAACACTTCCAATTCTCCAGGTGCTCTGTGACCCACACTGGTCAAGCGCTTCCCGTGAATGTAATAATAATTTATCTATCTGTCTGTCTCTGTATGTCTCTGTCTGTCTGTCTGTCTGTCTGTCTGTCTGTCTGTCTGTCTGTCTGTCTGTCTGTCTGTCTGTCTCTGTCTGTCTCTGTCTCTCTCTGTCTGTCTCTGTCTCTCTGTCTGTCTCTGTCTCTCTGTCTGTCTCTGTCTGTCTCTGTCTGTCTCTCTCTCTCTCTTTCTCTCTCTCTCTCTCTCTCTCTCTCTCTCTCTCTCTCTCTCTCTCTCTCTCTTTACACAGGGTTACACAAGGTTAGGTTAAGGACTCTCAACTTTTTTATAAGCTAAGAGCTGTTGCCTATGTCAGCTCATTTGAAAGTCTTTTCATTATTATGCAACATATAAAGATGGGACAGGATGAAGTTGGTGTCATTTGTGGGCCAGCAATTTCATTTGATCAACTGACTTTATTTCAGTGATATCATTATGCTGTACGAACATGTTCCAGACTCGAGTCATACCAAGAATAAATGATTTCTCTATCTCCATCTCTCCTTACCTTGTATCTATAGTTTATCAGATTTTTTTTAATTTTAGTTTGAGTATGCTCTCTACTGGTTTTCACACTGCGTAAATTATTCCACTGGTTCAACATCTGAACTCTCTGTGATTGAACATATAGTGAACTCCTTTCCCATTTGTTCATCACATCATGGACTATTTCCCTGTTGGTTGAGGATCACCCGATCTCATTCCTTGGATAAACATCTCCCGATCTCATTTCCCATTGTTTATACAATATCTCATTGGTTTAACACAGCCCGAACTACTATCCTGGAATAGGTGTTCTTCAGCCCATAGATGGTAAACAAGTGGAATGAGGCAAATTATATACACAATTTCGAGAGTAGGTAGAACAGGACCAAGGAGGTTAGTAAGCAGTGTAAGGCGGCCTATCTGTAGGTTAAGAGGAGGGGCCAGGAGCTAAGTATCGACAACGACAAGCAAAAATCGGTGAACACACCACCACTACTACTACTGCTACTAGGACTACTACTACTAGCAGTAGTGGTGCTGCTACTAGTAGTAGTATTACTACTACTATTAGTTCTACTACTGGTACTACTACTAATAGTAGTGCTAGTAGTGCTGCTAATACTAGTAGCAGCACTACGACCCCTGCAACCACAACTAGGTGAGTACACACACACACACACTAACACATACACTAACATACACACACACACACACACACACACACACACACACAAACACACAAGCACGTAAAGAAACTAGAGAAAGTGCAAAGGTTTGCGACAAGGCTAGTTCCACAACTCAGGGGTCTGTCCTATGAAGAAAGGTTGAGGGAAATAGGACTAACAACACTGGAGGAAAGAAGGGTCAGAGGAGACATGATAACGACATACAAAATACTGCGGGGAATCGACAAGGTAGACAGGAACAGGATGTTCCAGAGAGGGAACACAGAAACAAGGGGACACAACTGGAAGCTGAAGACTCAGATGAGTCAAAGGGATGTTAGGAAGCATTTCTTCAGCCACAGAGTAGTCAGGAAGTGGAATAGTCTAGAGAAAGATATAGTGGAGGCAGGAACCATACATAGTTTTAAGACGAGGTATGATAGAGCTCATGGAGCAGGAGAGCAGAGACCCAGTAGCGGACAGCGAAGAGGCGGGGCCAGGAGCTGAGTCTCGACCCTGCAACCACAATTAGGTGAGTACAGATTAGGTGAGTACACAACTAACACACACACACACTAACACACAAACACACACACACACACACACACACACACACACACACACACACTAACACACACACAAACACACACACACACACACACACACACACACACACACACACTAACACACACACACTAACACAAACACACACACACAAACACACACACACACACACACACACTAACACACACACAAGCCTTAATGCGAGAAAGCCACTTGAAGGTCAAGAGTGACGCTCTGGCGAGCCACTAAGGACCGGTTGCTGCGTCCAACAGTATTTATAAAGCTTACCACCACCGCCGCCACCACCACCACAACCACCACCCGCCACAACCACCACCACCCACCACAACAACCTTCACCCACCACCATCACCACTACCCACAACCACCACTACCCACCACTATCACCCACCATCACCCAACACCACAACTTACCATCACCCACCACTACCACCACCACCCAACATCACCACCACCAACCACCATCACCCACTACCATCACCACCTACCATCACCACCACCCACCACCATCATCCACTACCATCACCACCACAACCACCACCACCACTACCCACCACCACTAATACCCACCACTACCACCCACCATCACCCAACACCAAAACTTACCATCACCCACCACTACCACCACCACCCAACACCACCACCACCACCCACCATCACCCACTACCATCACCACCTACCATTACCACCACCCACCACCATCACCCACTACCATCACCACCTTACACCACCACCACCACCACCACCAACCATCAACCACCACCACCACCCACCACCATTACCCACTACAACCCACCAATACCACCCATCACCACTACCACCCACCACACACCACCACCACTACCACTCACCACCACCCACTACTATCACTCACCACCACACACCACAACCACACACCACCACCAACCACCACCACCACCACCACCACCACCACCACCACCACTCACCACCACCCACTACTACCACCCACCACCACCACTACAAGTGTTCACCACCACAATTATTCTCCACCACAATAATCCACCAGTGAATCATCACTTGAAAATTTAGTTGTTAAATTAGAAATGTAATTACTTATAACAAGAATAATAAAGGGATTGATTAAAATATCCTTTAAGTAATAAAAAACCCTGATGCCTGTATTGGGCTCTTGATTCAAATACCTCCGGCTATCATCTATTGCCCTGGATTAAACCTGATTATATTCCACTCCCTAGACGCTGTGTGGACCCTACAGGTTTAGCTTTCTATGAAAATAAGCAGTCAAGAAATATATGTATTTTGCATATAATTATCGCTACACTAAAATATATATATATATATATATATATATATATATATATATATATATATATATATATATATATATATATGTCGTGCCGATTAGGTAAAACTTGCGATTTTGGCTTAAAAGCAACGCTCTTCTTGCCATATAAGACAAGTGAAAATTTGTGTATGCAATAATCTCGCCAAAATCATTCTGAACATAACGAAAAAATATATTTCATTGTGTTTGTTTATTATTAAATTAATGTTAACGTATCTAAAATATATTTAGTTGGGTTAGGCTAAATTAAATTGCGCTTGTTGTATAAGGTTAGGTAGGTTTTCAAAGTTTCTCTTGGTACAAAATTATAAATTCTTACATTAACATAAATGAAAAAATATATCTTTAAACGTATAAGAGAAAATTTTAGAAAGGACTTAATTTTAGATGAGTTCTTGCTAATTGACCAGTTTTACCTAATCGGCACGACATATATATATATATATATATATATATATATATATATATATATATATATATATATAAATCACGAATGTGTGTGAAAGTCTATATACACTGGAAACATGATTTCAAGAACTGTAGATATCTACATGCGCTGTAGATATGAGTTTATCTACATACACTTACAATGACAATGTTCATTGTAGATGTGTGAATATTTATGCACAATAATGCAGTGTCGTGTCTCATATAAGAACTATAAGCATAATCAGCCATACAATTTACAATGCATTTCCTTATAATTTATAAAATATTGGTTTCCTCCTGCCATATGAGTGTTAAATGGAAGCATGATAAACGTTTTGCACTCTGTCAGGAGTGCTGGTCATTTCTTGCCTTCTCCTGAACATTTTAAAATAGCATGTAAATCTTACGAACATCTTTTTGCATTCAATTTACACCTATATTTACATTGAGAGTTACTTCCCCAACGTTTATTTACATTCTATTTAAACACGTTTACAATTTTTTTGTGTTACTACGCCAACATTCATTTTCATTCAGTTTACATGTTTACACATGTTTACAGTCTTGAGTGTTACTACCGCATGTCGCTGTAATGTTTCCTTTCTATTGTTGGAGTTCTGTTCTGGGACCGGGTTGCGGGGGCCATAATCCCTGGAACAATTAATATTATCATTATATTTATTAGGAAGCACAAAACCCATAAGGGGCATTAAGCGAATGGGGACTTTGAGGTAATAGATTTGATCAGGTAATGGGAAGGGATGCTCTGTGTCCCTAGATCACGAGCATCTCTTTCTCTCTCACGGCACGCACGCACGCACATATACACACACATACATACCACTACAGATCATGTACACTTTTTAGGTAGTTGCCTTGGCGTCTGTGAAGTGCTTTCGGTCCAGGAAATTGGAGTTGCCCTCCACTTTCTGTGATCAAACCTGACTGCTTCCCATCACCCAGATTCTGTGTTACCAAGACTGTAGAGCATAACTTTGTTACTTGGGACTCTCCATATTTGGGACTCTCCACCACTTGGGACTCTCCATCACTTGGGACTCTGCATCACTTGGGACTCTCCACCACTTGAGACTCTCCATCACTTGGGACTCTCCATCACTTAGGACTCTTCATGAAGTGACGGGGTGTATAAAATGAGGGAATGGGAAGAAGGGAAAAGAGGGAATTGGAAGAAGGGAGTGAAGGGTGGAAAGAAGGAAATGGGGAGAGGGAAGGCGAACGAGATGTGAAGAAATGTGAAGAGAAGGGAAGGAAAGAGGAAGAGAGGGAATAGAGAAAGGAGGAGGGAATATGGAGAGAAGAGAAGGAATGATATTCAACAAGACGAGCCGAGAGATGAATGGAAGAGACTTGCTTTCATGTTCCCAGAAGCAAAAGTTATAACAGAGAGGAGGAAGAGCAAGAGCAAGAGGAAGAGGAGGAGGAGGAATACATCTTGGAGTGGGCACCAGCCTGGCCCGTCAGGAAGACATCATCGCTGACAGGTTGATCACTGGCTGCGCCTCTCTCTGCATCTCTGGGGAGGTCTCTCCTGTGATCTACGAGTGGTCACTCCACTGGTGGAGGGACGGAGGGAGTGGGAGTGGGGAGGAAGAGGATGTTGTGGGGAGGAAAAGGGTGTGGGAAGGTGGAAGGGAACATCGGTAGGAGGAAGAGGACGCAAGTGGGAAGGGAGTGGGTATGGTACTTGGGAGAGGGAGGGAGAGAGAGGGAGAGAGAGGGAGAGAGGGAGGGAGAGGGAGAGGGAGGGAGAGGGAGGAGAGAGGGAGAGGAGGGAGAGAGAGGGAGAGAGAGAGAGAGGAGAGAGGGGAGAGAGAGGGAGAGAGAGAGAGAGAGAGGAGAGAGAGGAGAGAGAGGAGAGAGGAGAGAGGGGATAGAGAGAGAGAGAGGAAGAGAGAGAGAAGAGAGAGAGGAAGAAGACAGACAGACACACACACACACACACACACACACACACACATACACACATACACACACACACACATACAACAGGCCTAGTGTCTAATCGACATGTGCCTAGAACAAAATTGTAACTAACTAACACACACACACACACACACACACACACACACATAAACATCAAACACGCATATACCACTCACTAACCCCACACACATACAAATCACACACACACATACATATCACACACACACATATCACACATACACACATACATCGCAGATGATGTGAAGTTAATGAGAAGAATTAAATCAGATGAGGATCAGGCAGGACTTAAAGAGATCTGGACAGGCTGGACACCTGGTCCAGCAACTGGCTTCTCGAATTTAACCCAGCCAAATGCAAAGTCATGAAGATCGGGGAAGGGCAAAGAAGACCGCAGACAGAGTAAAGGCTAGGTGGCCAAAGACTGCAAACCTCGCTCAAGGAGAAAGATCTTGGGGTGAGTATAACACCAAGCACGTCTCCGGAAGCACACATCAACCAGATAACTGCTGCAGCATACGGGCGACTGGCAAACCTGAGAATAGCGTTCCGGTACCTTAGTAAGGAATCGTTCAAGACACTGTACACCGTGTACGTCAGGCCCATACTAGAGTATATAGCACCAGTTTGGAACCCATACCTGGTCAAACACGTCAAGAAATTAGAGAAAGTGCAAAGGTTTGCGACAAGGTTAGTTCCAGAGCTAAGGGGAATGTCCTACGAAGAAAGGTTAAGGAAAATCGGACTGACAACACTGGAGGACAGGAGGGTTAGGGGAGACATGATAACGACATACAAAATACTGCGGGGAATAGACAAAGTGGATAGAGACAGGATGTTCCAGAGAGGGGACACAGAAACAAGGGGTCATAATTGGAAGTTGAAGACTCAGATGAGTCAAAGAGATGTTAGGAAGTATTTCTTCAGCCATTGAATAGTCAAGAAGTGGAATAGTCTAGCAAGTGATGTAGTGGAGGTAGGAACCATACATAGCTTTAAAACGAGGTATGATAAAGCTCATGGAGCAGGGAGAGAAGGGACCCAGTAGCGATCAGTGAAGAGGCGGGGCCAGGAGCTGAGTATCGACCCCACACACACTGCTTATCTATAATACGTGAGTGTCGCATAAAAAGGCCTGTATATAAAACATATGGCCACTCTAAGGAAGGCAAACATGTACATATTATATATATATATATATATATATATATATATATATATATATATATATATATATATATATATATATATATATACTATTCAATTGCCCGATCACGATCTATTATTGCCACTAGAAAATTAAGTCAGACGAGTTTCAATAAGTACATGCAATCATGCCTCAGCCTGGCCACTACAACATCACTCTGTTTACATTGCTGGTTGCTCCGTAAATATGCTTATCTTCGCTCAAGTTATCATAACGAGTTATGATACTAAAGCTTCTGACTGCCTCTTATTGTTTTGGTGCACCGGTGATGTGTGGGTCGTGTGTGTGTGTGTATGTGTGTGTGTATGTGTGTGTGTGTGTGTATGTGTGTGTGTGTGTGTGTTCGTGTGTGTTCGTGTGTGTGTGTGGTTGGCCAGTTTTTTCCTTGATTCACCTTCTTTGTGCGCCACACCATGGATGAAGCAGCCTCTCGTTCTTGTTGATTTATGAGTTGACCATTGTAAACGGGTTTATAATAGGTGCCCTGGATTTGTCAGGGCCGTGTAGCTTGACCTAGAAACCAGCGTCGAGCTCTTGTGTCCAGGATGGGGCATGTGGCTTGACCCCGCTCAGGAGTGACCTCTGTGCTCAGCATTGGGCGTGTGGCTTGATCCACATATCGGAATTGGACCTCTGTGCGCATGGTTTGAGCGGAAGTCAGATTTAACCTCTGTAATCAGGATGGTGAGTGGGAGGCCTAATCAAGAAGGCAAGATTAATCGTTATTCCCAGGATGGGGAATTCAGTTGTGAGTTACATGTGTCTTCTCTCGAGAGTTTCTCCTACTCTCGCGGACCGGCCTGGGGCCTGGTCGGCCCAGTCTGTTCATGGTGGAGAATGCCGGTGACTTGACCCAAGTACCAACACTAGTTTTTTTCCTAGAGCTGCATATGTTGTTTGTCAAGAAATTGTCTTATTCTATAAAACAGTTTTGTAAACCTAGAAATAAACTGTTATATTCACAAGTCTAATGTTCTTCAGGACATCATATCTATTATGCCGAGAGATAACTTGGGTTATTATATTTCTTCAATATTTTTTTTCATGTATATTGGCCACTTGGGAGATAATCTAAGTATCAGATACAGGTTATCGGTAGAGGGAAGCTTCATACTCTGGTACTACTATACCTCAGATAAAAATACCGGTCACTTATTACAAATATACCTTTAAAATCATCTTTGTATAAACAATTCATACTAAATCAGTGCAGAGATACTCCCTTCTTATAAACATTACAAACCAAATCAGAAAACAGTCTCTCGCATTATGTATACATTATACACTAAATCATGTTACATGAAACTGACAATAGCATCAGTGTATCATTTATTATTCAACACTTGATTTGACCTTTGTTGCCTTTGCATTTTGTGAGGCGACCAGTTTCATTCATGTACACTTGGGACATTACACAACCCTTCCAGGTAACCTGGATCAGTAATTCGTTACATGCGTAATGCTGTCCAGTCGTGCATTTCACCACTGTAAAGATCACAACCTCTCCAGGATAACCTTCGCATATGCAAGAACCAGAGCCTCGTTGTATGGACTTCATGGCGGACCTTCCACCAAACACACCGACACACACACGATTCCAACCCAAGGAAACTCATAGATTTCATGGTGCTTGACCCTTATGCACTCCCGCAGTCACAAGCTTACCCACTCCACTAGTTAGAAGCTCATTCACTCGCGCAGTTACAAAGCTACATGCTATCTCAGCTAGGAACATACATATTCTAAGCAAACTTGCGTGTGCTTGAAATTATAGATGTGCAATATGAATTCCGCATTTTATTAGGAAAAATTACTCATGCACACAACTACCATGGAGCTGTATAGCTTTCCATCCCAAACAGTTACTAAAAAGCATAGAGGTTAACCTCTCTCTCTCTCTCTCTCTCTCTCTCTCTCTCTCTCCTCCCACATCCACACACACCACATCACAGCTCATGGAGCAGGAGAGAGAGGACCTAGTACCAATCAGTGAAGAGGCGGGGCCAGAGCTATGAATCGACCCTGCAAACCACAAATATGTGAGTACACACACACACACTACGACATATAAAATACTGAGAGGAATTGACAAGGTGGACAGACAGACAATGTTCCAGAGATGGGACACAGCAACAAGGGGACACAATTGGAAGTTGAAGACTCAGATGAATCACGGGGATGTTAGGAATATTTCTTCAGTCACAGAGCGGTCAGGAATTGGAATATTTGGGAAGCGATGTAGTGAGGCAGGATCCATTCATACCTTTGATTGATAAAGCGCAGGGGGAGTGACTCAGTAGCGGCCAGTGAAGAGGCGGGGCGAGGAGCTATGAATCGACCCCTGCAACCACAACTAGGTGAGTACACAGCGAAAGGCGACGACCTCTTCAGATATTGATGTCAAGCCTGAGTGCTAAACAATGGGGTGATGTCTCACGCATATATGCTCTCTGAACAAATCTATAATATACCCTTTGAATCAATCATGATTACCTTCCATTTCCCTACCGCTGTATGGACCTTACGGGTTTAGCACTTACCAACAATAATAACAATAAGTCTGACCTTAGGATGGACATCGTAGACTACTTGACGATATTGCTACTCGTGTCTCAGCTCAAGCTGAATTTTTTCAGAAAATGAAAACACTTAAAAGATTTATTAGACGACATTAGAGTCGTGGAACCTGGCTCACTCCTGTGATCGCAGCAGTAAACAAGGTCCCATTAGATATCTTAAGTGTTTTGCACATGTTATATCCTAAACTTGTTGGTATCTGTGTATTTGATTTCTTACTCGAAACATTTAATTGCCGTATGTAAAAAACGGATCTGTATGATGGAATATGACAAGAAAAGTGAACTTTTCTTGTAAATAAATGATATGCATTTCCGACAAGAAGAAGAAGTAGACACATGTGCAACATCTGGGAATCTTTATTGCAGACGTTTCACCATCTGGATGACGAAACGTCTACAGTATACTCAGATGTTGCACATGCGTCTAATTCTTCAAGCTTTTTCTGGCCACAATGTAACTCTCATACAGAATAATGTAGCCGCAAACATGTTAAATATAAATGGGTCAAACCTGAAACCTGAAGTACACGAATTTAACATTGCTGGAGCATGCGGTTAGTAAACTTAAGAATGGCCTGCAGGAAAATAAACATTCTCTTTTAAATCGTAGAACCAGCCCTCGAGTATGCAGCACCTGTGTGGAATCCCCACTTAGCCAAAGAAAAGGATGGCTCGAGAAAATTCTGAGGCCTGCTACCTGACGAGTGACGTCGTCGTGAGGTAAAAGATTTGAAGAAAGACTGAAAAAAAAAACTGAATCCCTGAGGAGAATTGATAAAAGGAAGACATTATTTCTTAAACAAATGTTCCAGGACAAAGACATGTTAAACAAGAACAGACGACTTAATTTGGAAGGGTCCAGAACGAGGGAACACAGATGGAAGCGTTAAAACCAAACGAGGCTTAAATAAGGTGAGAGTATTTTTTCGAAAGAGTGGCACTATTTGGGTCACAATACAATTGAGGCTGCCTCAATATATGGATTTAAAATTAAATACGATAGTGCAAAATCACGTAAGAGTGTCGATAATTTAGAGGCGGTGTTCAAGAGCAGGAGCACAACCCCGGCACACTCAGTTACAAGCAGAAAATTAGCCACATGGTCGCACGTGCACACAGGCTGCATGAGATGGAAGGAAGCCAGGGAAGATGGCAAGCTGAAAGTGCGGACGAGCCAGTGGGTCGTTGAAGTATTGTTTTGAGTCTCAGAGTGGTGATTAAGCCCAACAAATGAGACTAGGAACTGGTGAAGGCAAATATTATACGCAGCTTTAAGAGCAGTTTTGATAGGGCCTTGAAGGAGGTAAATCAGTAAAGAAGGTTGATGGGAGTTAAGGGACGGGAGCTAGTGGCTATGATTCGTCAGTAAGCACAGGTTCTCATATATTTATTCATGTTTATTCTCTGTCTCTCTCTATTTCTCTCTCTATTTTTCTCTCTCTCTCTCTCTCTCTCTCTCTCTTTCTCTCTCTTCTCTCATTCTCTCTCTCTCTCTCTCTCTCTCTCTCTCTCTCTCTCTCTCTCTCTCTCTCTCTCTCTCTCTCTCCTCCCCACTCTCTGACAGTATTAGTATACCTTCCATATGCCTTGCAACACGGACACTCGACCTGCTCCTCCTTGCGAACTGTGAACCTGACTATTAAACCCGTTCAAACCCAATTATTCGAGCCAAGGTTCGTTGCCCTTGAAGCTCTGCAGCGATTTACTCTACACTAATTCTACCATTTAATTCTGACCGGTTTAATGCACGCAAGTTAGGCGCAACTCTGATAAACTTTCAACGAAATTGAACAATATTTTGGCATGTGACTAAGGTACTCGCAGGTGCAGAGCGAAACATAACAGTTGCAAAAAGGCAACGAAACTCTGATTAAAAATTCTCTGTCTAAATTTTAGCTCCTGAAATTATTAAACGAATAAAGAATAAAAATGCACTGGAACAATACACCAAAAAACAGCGCATAAGAGAAGGAAATCTATGACGACGTTTCGGACCGAAACGTTGTCATAAGTTTCTTTCTCTTATATGTGGGTTATTTGTGTATAAATCGATTAATTATAACTAGATTCGTGGGAAAGAGTTAAATCCGTAGTGTTTATACAGCGTCTGGGAAAACGGGAGATAATCAGGTTTCATCCGAGGAAGGGGAGGTTAGCTACAATTCCTCTGATCAAAAGCCCTTCACCACCAGGGGTTATTAATGGAAGCAAAGTCTTTCAGTTCGTTGATATTTCTTGACATGTCTCCCAGAAGCCTCGTAAGAGAGACTGCTGCTCTAAGTCTCACGCAACAGACGTAACTGTTAGTCTGAGTGTTAGCTTACTTTTGTGTTGCTGCCTCTCTATACACTCTTTATACACTGTCTTCTGTGTATATTTTAGCAAGGACTGAATACCTCATCTTCCGTCTTCGTAAATCGTCTCTGTACTGAATCGAAAAAGTTATTGGTTGGCGAAACTTCTACAAATAAAGATGCCCAGGTGTTGCACATGTGCCTAATTCCTTACTGTCTATCGAGACTTAATACGAAATTTCAGTGCTCAGACTGAATCAGGTAATGTGTTCTGCAACTTGAGCTGTGCGCGTATTTGCAGTCTATACCCACTACTTTAAATCGCCCTAAAAATGTATTTTATTTTGATACGGAAAGACGATGTCAATGACTCGTTAAGTGAGACTTTTGTAAATTATTCAACTTCAAAAGTGGGATAGGGTAAAGGAGGTTTTGAGTACAAGGAGCTTACATATCTAATAGGCTTTGTTGAGTGTTTTAGATAGGAGTGAGTGGAGGCAAGTGGTTTATATGATTTGATGTGCACTTGGAGTATGGGCTACCTGGAGTCTACCTGGAGGGCATTCCGGGAATCGACGTCCCCGCGGCTCGGTCTATGACCAGGCCTCCCGGTGGATCAGGGCCTGATCAACGAGGCTGTTACTGCTGGGCTGGATAACATTTATGAAGGGATTCAGGGGAAACCCGGTTAGCCAGAGTTGAGGTGAAAAGTACAGTGGCTGCACTCTGAAGGAGGGCTGCAGATGTTGCGGTGTGGAGGTTCATGTAATGTCGGCGCACTTCTGGAAAACATTAAGTGAAGGAATGATGAGCCGTCAGAAAGTGCAGTTTATGATGCCTTACGGACACCATTACCTCCTAGTCTGACGAAGTGTAGCTTGGTCCCTCTGTCCGTCTTCTAGAACAAAGCTGAGCACCTTTATGAACATCAACTGCAGGAGACTGTCGTATTCATTTAGTATAGGGTTATCAAATGAGAGTGCACATCTTATTAAATGGGCCAGTGGGAAGGTACTAGGTATCGTGGGGGTCTGGATTGTCTATTCGTTGTTTCATTCCTCTCAAATCGTCCACCAAGATCATGGTTCTTTGTTGCTATAACTACAAATAGGTATCAAATAGGCATACAACACAAATATACTTAGTGATTCACACGTGAGCTGAACTAGACATCCAGCACAGCATCAAACAAATAATGACTCCCTTGCTCTTATATATATATATATATATATATATATATATATATATATATATATATATATATATATATATATATATATATATATATATATTGTGTATCAAGCGACTCAGGATGGAGGGTCAGGATGGAGGGTCAGGTAAGAGAGAGAGAGAGAGCGAGAGAGCCGACTTAGGACTCACAAAGACCGCAAGATCGCACTTGACACTGAGTGATGGGAGAAGGTTGGAGGAGGAGGGTGTGCACTGCATTGTGTTGCGTGTGCATTATTGCGTGTGTGGGAGAGTTGGAAGAAACAGGGAAAGGAAGACAAGATGGAAGTAAAAAACAGGGGTTATGGGTTGGGAAGTAGCAAAATAGAGGGAGAAAGAGAGAGAGAGAGAGAGAGAGAGAGAGAGAGAGAGAGAGACAGAGAGAGAGAGAGAGACCTAAGCATTGACCTTAATCGGCTTAGTCTTATAAATTACAGGAGAACCGTGCAAGTCATTCTTGGCTGCTGAAGACAGTAATACCGTTAATCTGCTCTCTCGCCCCCTCTGACCGGTATCATGCTCCACAGATCTTATTCTATGTGAGGAAATACAGAACGACTAGACCCCGATGATAAGACGAGCATATTTAGAATAAATAAAGTTGAAATATTTAGCAAAAAAATTTAGGTCATGACATTGTGGATGACACATTTGAACTCTTTATTAAAGAGGTGACAACGCCATCTCTTCCTCCTGCAATCTAACCTTTGCCCCAACCTGCAGCCTCACCTCTAACCCTCTCTCCTCCTCCTCATCTGCAGCTTCACCTCTGCCCTCACACCTGCACCTTTATCTCTGTCTATATCTATAATTTTATCTACTTTCTCTGTGTACGTCTGCTGTCTTTCTTTGTTACTAGGATGCAACTTTCCCATTGTAACATAAAAACAGAGAGGCGATGCGGTAGTCCTATTGGCCTGTGCTATGTCAGTCCTAGCTATTTCTCACCATTTCCACTCATGCAATTATTAACCCTACATGATTATTCTTTCCAGTACCTGCACCTTACTTCATTACACCTCTCCCTAATTTGCAGCATCCATCAGCTTCTACACCTGACTCCAGCTTACATATCCCACCCTCCTACACTAACTTTTCTCTCTCACCTGCACTCTCAGCTTCCCTCCAAGCGTTCTCCCTGTACCTCCACCACCCCTCCTGCCTCAATCACCCTCCTCCTTATAACCCCTCCACCTTGCCCTTCCCACACGCCCCCTCAACCAGCCCCCACCCCCTCAGAGAGCCTGAGATGCCAAGCAAGATACTCAAGCAAGAACCGGACCCCCATGGCCATCGACCCACCTCTCTCTCCTTCCTGCTTCAGTCCTGTAACTACATTCACAAATATACCTACCCTGTTGCTAGGCCGCTCGTGAAGAAATAAAACTCCCAACATCTTGCGAGAAGCGGCAATAAATTACTTCTCAAAGGCTGTTTGCCAAAGTCTCGACCTAGAAGTAGTGGTTTGTTAGCAAAATACCTCCTTTAATAAAGTTTTCTTGTCGTGTATCACAGAATTAATCATTAAAACCAAGTTGAACCAGTTCTCCTAACATCACCGTTATTTTGTTCGGTAAATGTTTAAAGTCAGTCTCTACATACGCTATTTAGGTTAGGTTAGGTTAGCGTCAGTTCTAAATATAAAATTCAACCAGTTACTAATAAATGCAGTAATACATAAAGGCGAGAGTGTTTATGATATATAAACAGAAACTTGGAACATGAAAGGACTAAGGAAGCACGAGAGCAAAATCCATCAGTTGAGTGTCGTGACGTTACCAACGGTTAATTAAGTCGCAATTAAATGCCAATGTTCGCTGAGGAGGATGGGATGGGTTGCATCTTTGCAGGTCGGGTAGGTGGATGTAGCGCGCGTGGGTAATAAGTAGCCACAGAGGCGCTAGTGACCCGAGTGCATGGGGATTTATTGCGACTGGGCTCTGGGGAGTACAAATTACGCCTTAACTGGCGTGGCCATCACGATCTGAGAGCCGAGCATTGTTGCACTCGCGTGGTGCTAGTGGTATGTTACGCCCCCCTTACGCCTCTGAATACCTCGTGTCTGATGATAAGAAAACTTGTATTAGCGTTTGTGTAAAGGACATTTTTAACTTGCTTTTAACGTTCGTCTAAATACTGTCAGGGATTTATGGAGGCGCGATATGATGACGATGAAGCAATATTTTCTTTATTTAATCATTTATATATTTTTTCATCGACCCAAGCTAACCTAGCAACCCAACATGACCTTACTAAAATATAAGTAGTTTATAAATAGCTTAATTTACGCAAGGTCTCTAAGAATTTGCATGACTTTCTCCATGGGGTCGTGAGGTGAATCTTCAGGTGACCCCTAGGATGCTGTTGCCTCAGTGTTTCGACACTGCTGAGCGAGGTCCTCTATGTTTGATATTCAGCTGCCCACGATGAACTACAACTCTCTGACGTCGGAGATACAGAGATAATGTCATTCAGTGGCTGGGGATAATGCTTCTAGTCAAAGCAAAACACCATTTATATGTGGGGCGGCAAGTTAGACCCGTATGGTGGGCCCTTGGTAAGAAGGGTATAATCCTAATCGAGACTGGTGTATTTTCTTGACTCTCTGTATGAACAAAGTTCTTAACTTTAAAATATTCTTCTTTCAGTGGTTTTGATATTACTTAAAAAAATGCATTATTCCTTATTATAATTTCAAATTTAAGATTACTTTGTGGAGAAACGCTATTGGTGGTGGTGAAGGTCTCTTGGTCAAAAAAAAAAAAAAAAAAAAAAAAAAAGAGCAGCCCTCTACGTCCTTGTGGGTTTTGGAAAACTTGGACTTCTTCATAATAAAAGTTGTTTATTGAGTGTGGAACTAGTAACCATCGAATAGCCTCGGTACTTTGTCACCATTAGTAAGTTTTTAGATATTATTCTAATATCCCTCCTAGTAGATAGCCAGAAACAAACATTAAATTCTCGTTTTCTTCTAGATAGCAAGAAAAAAACCCTATATTGTAGTAGTCCTCCAACTAGAAATTCAGGGAGACCGAATTCTGTGTTTGCATTTACTAAGTGAGTGATAAAACAGTCACTTGAAATATTACTGAGATAAACTTCTTTTATATCCAACTCCAGTGAGACTTCCAGGTGTCTAGGCTGACCTTGACTCCCAGTGTGTAGTAGTGGTAGCTGTAGTTGAAGTGGTGACCGTGTGGCTGAGATAGTAATAGTAGCAGTGATGGTAGGGTAAAGCTGGTGGTGATAGCAGCTGTGGTGATGGTAGGGAGGCAGAGATAGTTGTGGTGGCACCGATGGTGGCAGTGGTAGTAGTATGATTAGTTTAATTTTTTCTCATTTCTTGTGTGATCTCCATGTCCGGCTGTGGCATACGCCGAGTATGTTTCATTTATTCGACGTTCATCACACACCCACTGGCATGCCCTCTCGACCAGCAAACTGGCAATTCAGAATATAGCAGTTCTGGGACCCCACTGATGTATTAATTGTCCAATTTAACCCACCACTTAGGTGAGAGCCGGCTTCTCAGCCAAGATGTCACATCTGCCTGCCTGCCTGAAGAGGCAGACTCATGTTTACGCTGGTCCAGTTCACTCCACCTACTATGAGTGACTCTTTTCTCTGTCTTAACAATATACTGCTAACTTAACTGTGTAAATATTCTACATAGTGATGAAGGAATATACGAGCAAAGAAAAACTACCCCTTCTGTGTTTCCCTTGCCCTTTCATTGCTAGGTTGCTTGCTGTATTGCAGACTTTGGTTACGGCCAGATGCAACAAGCCCTGAATTGCTACTTGTGTTCGGGTTACCGGCCATACTAGAATGCCGATCATTTCTTCCACCTGTCAGTTGAACTGGAAGATGATTCGATGAACAGTGAGCCTTCACCTTTCCTATCCCAACATCATTTGTTCAGATTCTGTCAGCAGTAGTAGCAGTGAGAGTTTTGTTACAGGCAGAAAACCTTGCTATGTTATGGTTGTGGTTGCTGAGGTTGTGGTAGTTGTCGTTCTTGTTGTGATTGTGGATGTTTGCTGATGTTTTTGGTGTTGCTGCTGTTGGTATTATTATTATTATTATTATTATTATTATTATTATTATTATTATTATTATTATTATTATTATTATTATTATTATTATTATTATTTTTATTTTTATTATTATGTTAAGGAAACAATAAACCCGTAGTGGTCGTAGAGCTCCTGGAGAAAGGGAGTTAATCAGTTTTGATGAAAGGAAGAGGAGGGCCAAGTGCAGTCTTATTTTCTCAAGTTACATTGGTATTCCCCGACCTTACTGTTATTACATCGTTACCAATTTACTTTCTCGTTGTAACATCTGTTTCATAGAGAACCAGAGAACCTCAGCTTCCGTAATTGCATAATTAATCAGCGTTCTTTAGAAATGAATTAATTAATTGTGAAATTATTAATGAACCATTCAATGAGTTTAATTCGCTGTAAATTGAAACAGGAACCTATTATCTCTCTCTCTCTCTCTCTCTCTCTCTCTCTCTCTCTCTCTCTCTCTCTCTCTCTCTCTCTCTCTCTCTCTCTCTCTCTCTCTTGCTCTCCCTCTCTCTGGGCCGCATCCCACAATAGCAGGGCAACCCCCCAAAAAATACATACTATGCAGCCTCCGTCTAGCTGCATGATTTAAGGACTATTCCTCACAGCCATTCAGTAGAGCACCAATGTACTTTAATGTACTTTGATGCATTTCTCTTTCTCGCTTCCATATACAAACCGTTTTTTTTCCACGGACTCTTCAGCCTTCCTGCTGCCTTCCTTCCCCTCACCTATTTTGTGATTAACTTCATCTCTCATAGACCTATCTTCCTCCACATTTATTCTTAAATAACTTAAGTCTTTCCTCTTCCTTCGCATTTTCTTCCAGTCTTCCACTGCCAAGATTACTCTTTAGTCTCATTATCTTGCTCTTTTCTGTGTTTATTTTCATCCTCCTTCATTTTACACACGCTTGAAAACTCCAACAACGTCTGCAACTTCTCTTGCGAATCTTCCAAAACTTCCTTATCATCAGCAAAGACCAACTATGACAACTCACACTTTCTATCTGATTCTTTTCTTTAACCCAGCGCCTCTCCGCAACACACTTGCATTTACTTTTTACAATCCCATATCTCAAGACATTTAAACAACCACAAGGCCATCATATTCGTCCAAGGCTCATTTTTTCACGGACAATGATCTCTCGCTTCGATACCCACTAACTCGAAGTCTCTTTTAAATTTGAATATATCTTAACAATATACCATCTTTTCCAAGCATTTTCAACACCAACACATTACTTTCCTATGCTCCGTGTCATATACCTTTTTAGAAATTCATGAATGCAGAAAACACCTTATCTGTATATTACTTTTAACACAAAAACTTATTCCACAAATTCGTCCTAAATATACCATGATCCTCTGCGATCCTGTTTTGTCTCTCTCTTAACTGTTTTGATATCAATTTTGCTGTCGGCTTTACTAAGTATAATAAACCTACTCTTCTGTAATTCTCAAACACACTCTTATCCATATTTTCCTTATATATATATATATATATATATATATATATATATATATATATATATATATATATAATATACAGGCACTATGTATTATCTGTTCCAGTCCTCGAGTACCTTTTTATCTGTTATGTACACATTAAACAAATGCATAAATTATTTAAGAATTATATCGCAACTAATGTTCCCTGTAATTTTTTTGATCAGTGTTTAGAATGAAGGTCTTATGAAAATATATCTAAGCACTACGCAAATAACCCGCACGTTAGAAAATGACGAAGTTTAGGTCACACAGACTAGTTAATGGCCCGAAACGTAGTCCTAAGTTTCAGTCTCTGACGTGCTGGTCATGTGTATTGTCCCAGCCACAGTATTGTACCTTTTCATTCTTTAAGTAAGCAGTGTGCGTATGTGTACTAACGGTATCAACTAACAGGTTAAATGGCATTAATGTAGCTTTTGCAGTTAGCATTGCTCATAGATATGCAAGAAGCAGAATTAAATATACAGCGAGAAATAATTAAGTCACCGTAACATAAATCTGTACATTATTTGGTGCTTGCGTGTTTGTTTAGTGTTTATTAACAATTATCGTCAGGTGTATGTTATGGCAGCGAGTGATCTGTCAATGCCTGTCAAAAGGGAGTAATGACCAGGCCCTTTGTTATAATAACCCATAATATTTCAAATGTTATTTACCTTTTTATAAAATTGTATGATAGATTTGACATTAAGCTGCAACAGTGAGTGAGCAGTTAGACGGTTGTTGTTGTCCCTTAGACTCTCCTCACAACGAGTGTAAGCGGGGCTTAACTTACAACCCTTACCCCCAGCATACACTCAATGAGAGGTCAGTTGGCGACTTGTCACCGACCTGGGAATGACGAGGAGAGGTTGCTTGATCATCATTAGCATAAACTCTCGCACCTGCATCATACACAGTCATTTTTGGGACTTAGCTTTTCCGAGCATTGTCTCGTGTTTGCTGTGCCCGTGTCCATTGTGTGGACTGTTTTCTGGGAGCCTGGCATGTGTTTTGACTTACGTTTTTGCTTTAATGTCCAGTATGTAATTTGTCGTGCTAATTACATTGCTGGCTTTACCTCTGGGAACAAGAATATTCATAACACAGACAGGCGGTCTCGCACACACACACACACACACACACACAGTAGAGGCAGGAACCATACATAGTTTTAAGCCGAGGTATGATAAAGCTCATGGAGCAGGGGAGAGAGGACCTAGTAGCGATCAATGAAGAAGCTGGGCCAGAAGCTATGTCTCGACCACTGCAACCACAAATAGGTGAGTACAAATGGGACGAAATAGGTGAGTACACACACACACACACACACAGGGACACCGAAGTGTCCCTGTTTGCAGATGATGTGAAGTTGATGAGAAGAATTCAATCGGAAGAGGACCAGGCAGAACTACAAAGGGATCTGGACAGGCTGCAGGCCTGGTCCAGCAACTGGCTCCTGGAGCTCAATCCCGCCAAGTGTAAAGTCATGAAGATCGGGGAAGGTCGAAGAAGACCGCAGACAGAATACAGCCTAGGGACTAAAGACTACAAACCTTCAAGGAAAAGGATCTTAGAGTGAGCATAATACCGAACATATCTCCTGAGGCGCATATCAACCAAATAACTCCTGCAGCATATGGGCGACTAGCAAACCTAAAAATAGCTTTGCGACATCTCAGAAAGGAGTCGCTCAGGACTCTGTACACCGTGTACGTCAGGCCTATATTAGAGTATGCAGCATCAGTTTGGAACCCACACCTGGGCAAACATGTCAGGAAATTAGAGAAAGTACAAAGGTTTACAACGAAACTAGTCCCGGAGCTAAGGGGCATATCCGACTAGGGAAGGTTAAGGGAAATTGACTTTACGACACGGGAGGACATGATAACAACATATAAAATACTGAAAGGCATAGACAAGGTGGACAGAGAAAAGATGTTATAGAGATGGAACACAACGACAAGGGGTCACAATTGGAAGTTAAAGACTCAGATGAGTCACAGAGATGTTAGGAAGTATCTCTTCAGTCACAGAGTTGTTAGGCAGTGAATAGTCTGGAAAGTGTGGTGGAGGCAGGATACATACATAGCTTTAAGACGAGGTATGATAAAGTTCAAAGAGCAGGGAGTGAGTGACCCAGTAGCGACCAGTGAAAAGACGGGGCCAGGAGCTATGAATCGACCCCACAACCACAATTAGGTGAGCGCACACACACACACACACACACACTCTCATTTTGTCTACACGATGCCTGGTGTGGATTCAGGCTCTTAGCTTGTCTGGTGTGGGCTCAGTCTCAGGAAGAGGTTTGCGTCTGCATACATAGTGGTGAGTGGACTTAGTATTTGCCCAGCTTTGTGGACCCTACCAATGCTAGGATTGAATGAACTTTGTCTCTGATTGCCTTGGTGTCTACACACTGTGTGTGGAAGAAGTTTTTGAATAAATGGTACCTGTACACATTTGCAAATGTGTTGACTTAGGGCCGTGTGTTAATAATGATTTGTACACCCTGATACTTGTGGTGATCTTGAGAGCTTTGTGGAATGTATCTTTAATATGGTTAGTCCGGCACTGTACTTAGACTGGTTAGATTTGTAATCAGGCATTACTTTAATTACGCCTTAAATTATGACTATTATTTCTCGTGTTGGCTGTCAATATTTCTGCAAAAGATGCGTTTATTCTATAAAAATAGGTGAACTTTAAATTTCCTGTATTACCAAATGTCTAGTCTGGTGAACAGAAGTACGATTTTCGGTTTATACCCGGGAAAAAATTTGACAATAGCAGAAACTGCTTTAGAAGCAGAGGCAAGCATGTCTCACAGTCACTGAATCAGTTAAGGCTGTCTTCAGTGAGAATGTGTGCGGCCTCAGTAATGAGTACACGGCTCTTGTTTCGTTCTTACTCATGCGTGCAGCTTCAAGAGAACACTGATTCTTACCAGTTTTCATCATCTCTGTCTTAATCCCATCCATCGTCATTAATTTAGTTCTCAACCTGCTTCCTTCTTTACCTATGTCCTCAGTACTTGATTGGGGCTTTTTCACTTCTTAATAAATCTTATTTTGCCCTGCCCCATGCATATATTATATATAAAATGGTTATAACTTAGAACATAATTTTTAATGGGATGGACAGGTTAGCCAGGGGAAGGCTTTGGTCAGATGACCAAAAGCTTCAACGGCGGGTCATCTGACTAAGACCAGCGTTAGGAAAAACTTGTCCTGTTTCCTAACAAACCTTTCCTAACCTAACCTAACCATGCATATAAACCATGGTAACATGTTGAACATCTTAGAATATCTGTCTCTCTCCAAGACCTCCTAGTAGTCCTCATCCTACACCTTATCGTTTTTACTCTTATTAACATGTTTATTTACTTACCTGCTAACCTGCAAATTAAACAATGTAAAAATAAATTATTCACACTTTATAAAATACTCGCAGCAGCAGTAGCAGTAGCAGCAGCAGTAGCAGTAGTAGTAGTAGTAGTAGTAGTAGTAGTAGTAGTAGTTGTAATAATAGTAATAAAAAATAATAATCATGCCGCCTGGTAGTTACTGCCTCATCCCCCACATAAAAAAGAGAATTACCCCGCGGGTAATTCTCCACCGGTTAAATACCACTTTTCTAGAGACAACACAGACACTAATGCTGTAATTACATTACTCCCGGTTAACCCAACTTTATAAGGGACACAAAATATTCTTGCTCTCTTGATACTACGATAATACCACTTTTACCTCCCTTATGTCTTCAATTTTTAGAATTAATTCCACAACCCGTGTCTCTTTTGAGAGCGCACCACTGTGCGCTGTTTATACTTGCCAACTGTAGTGAAAATAACTGAGAAATGCAACTTAAGCACAGAGATGAAAATATAATAGATTAAGTCGTTATACACCTACTATAATTGTTACGTTTGTTGCAGTGTCACTCAAAGGTGTGCTTTATACTGTATATATATATATATATATATATATATATATATATATATATATATATATATATATATATATATATATATATATATAGTATATTTATATATATAGTATAAAGGTGACATACAGCTTTATGAATTTTTGTGTAGTCCAAAGGCTTAATAAACTAACCAACCTTAGAACCACCGGCAAGCACTCTGCTGTTGCATTGTTTACATTGCCCTCTGCTAGTAATATGTTAAAGTATGGACTGTATTCAGTACCCCAAGAAATATTCTACTCTATCGATGCCTGTGCATAATTTTCATTACCCCCCAATTTCCACAGGCATCTAGACCTCTTCCCGTCTTGAAAATTTCAGACATAGAAGGGTGACTGATTTGCAGAAAACAGACATCAGTTAGTATTGCTAAGACGAGTTGAAGTTTTGATGATAAACGGCAGGATGAGAGTATAAACTTTAAACAAGTTTTAGCAGAATGATCTGATTAACATGTGTAGAGTACACTTGCCGTCTGTAAATACGTTCAGGATTCCGACCCAATTTAAAGAACATTGGTCCATTCGGCTGTGATTTCTCTACCATCTGATGTGTCAGTCTCCAGGAATCAACAGTTACACATTCAGATGGTAAAGTTGTATCAGCGAATAATTATGCAAATGTCCAGTGTTGGTACTGTAGATAATGTAGATAAGGGTCATTTTCATTTTGTAATTGAACGAAAAGAAGGGAACACATTAAAGAAAAAGAACTCATTTTTTTATATACTTCATTGCTGCCAGTTGTTAAATTTCACGTTCAGAAAAAATTATTAACAGCT
The DNA here is from genome assembly GCA_009830355.1 of Cherax destructor. Lineage (NCBI taxonomy): Eukaryota > Metazoa > Arthropoda > Malacostraca > Decapoda > Parastacidae > Cherax > Cherax destructor. The sequence goes on along the minus strand of WNWK01000180.1, from coordinate 376,318 downwards.
ATTAAAACAAGTTTTAAGGTAAATAACAGATAGTAAAATTAAAACAAAGATGAAATATCGACAATCAATGAGGAAGTCAGACAAACATGAAATTATTTGTTGACATAGATAAAGTAGTAAATCACACGTGTTTGTTGTGAAAGCATTATGGTCCCCTGCTCATTTATTATAAGGTTCGGATTTATTGAAAATTATATTTGAATTGTCAGCTGAAAAACCTGATATAGGATTAGCATAGATAAAATATGTAAAATTTATAGACTGACCATAGATCATTATAATAAAATACACCTCTTCAGTTGGTAGTCTCATCCTCAAGAACAGTGTTACTCAGAAAACTCCAACCATCCTCTTTTTCTATAATGTTTCGATTATTAAAGATATCTTCATCTTTACCTTTATCGTTAAGTGTATCTTCTTATATATCTCCATCTGCGTCAAGTATTTCTTCGTGTATTCCTTCTTCTTCTTCAAGCATATTTTCCTGTATACCTCTATCATCATCATGAATATCTTTCTCTATACAATCATCCTCTATGCCTGTATAACAATACCTCTTTTATATACTATACCTTCATCGCACACACATCCCATGCCTGTGTTCAAGAACAAATTCAGATTTATTAGATTTTTTAATTTCTATCACCGAGGTGGTAGCATGGTAATCTGACATGAGGTTGCGTGATCAGACTCTAAGTCTTCTTAATATATATAATATATATATATATATATATATATATATATATATATATATATATATATATATATATCGCAGTTCCGTTAAATTCAAAATCACTTGTTTCGTGATTTCATTTATATATATATATATATATATATATATATATATATATATATATATATATATATATATATATATATATATATATATATATATATATATATATGGTGCTACAAAAAAAAAGTGTAGGGAAGTACCACCTATGCCGCTATTTGTAGACGGTCGTATGTGTGTGTTGCTTTTTATGCAACACTTGCCATCCTAAATGAAGAAACAATCAATTTTCTACTGCAAAATCCTCGTAGAAATAACACAGTGAAAGTCACACTGAATATTACGAATTTAATGTTTTAAGCCTACCTTTGGTAGGTTTTTGGGAAGGCTAGGTTAAGCTGCAAAGCTAATTTTGGTGAAAAATAAAAAAATCGTGTACCATGTCAATTCTCTAGAAAAAAACAAGCAGAAAATAATGTCAGAGTACAAGCAAAAATTTAGGAAATTATCTATGTAATAAATGAAATCGCTTGGACAGTGCAATTTTTACATTTTCCTTTTTTTTGCTTTTCTAAGTGGTTTAGTAATTAACGTAATTCAGTGTGCCAGTCTCGTAGAGTCAGGCCGCAGAGGGGGTAACGCTCTTATTTTCCTGCACACCGGAGAATGCGTGATGCGCATAACAAATCCAAGAGGTATATAACTGGGTATTTTTTAATTAATTATATATATATATATATATATATATATATATATATATATATATATATATATATATATATATATATATATATAATATTGCCGATTAGGTAAAACTTGCGATTTTGGCTTAAATAGCAACGCTCTTCTTGCCATATAAGACAAGCGAAAATTTGTGTATGCAATAATTTCGCCAAAATCATTCTGAACATAACGAAAAAATATATTTCATTGTGTTTGTTTATTATTAAATTAATGTTAACGTATCTAAAATATATTTAGTTGGGTTAGGCTAAATTAAATTGCGCTTGTTGTACAAAGGTTAGGTAGGTTTTCAAAGTTTCTCTTGGTACAAAATTATAAATTCTTACATTAACATAAATGAAAAAAATATATCTTTAAACGTATAAGAGAAAATTTTAGAAAGGATTTAATTTTATATGAGTTCTTGCTAATTGACCAGTTTTACCTAATCGGCACGACATATATATATATATATATATATATATATATATATATATATATATATATATATATATATATATATATATATATATATATATTCTTGCCAATCACAAGGCTGTAATGTAAAGCAATGTCAAATATCACAGCGATGATTTTTGGGCTGTTGAGAATATTGAATAGCCTTAAACTATATCTCTAGTTGATATTTTACAATTTATTGTCGACTGTAAATAATTATTATTAACGGTAAAAATATTAATAATGAATGAAACCGATGTTCTCTAGAGAAAGAAAAATATTCTTTCCCATGAAATGATAATAAAAGCCTTTTGTTATTCTCCACAAAAGTTTTTATTTACCATTTGATAAAGAAAGTTAATTTTCTTACTTTTACTGGCTTCACGTAAATCCCATGAATCTTTATTCTAGAATTTGTTTTTATGTAAATATAGATTCACTGAAGTATGGCCTTGATAATTTAGTCATAAATTGCTAGTGTGTATTTTTGAAAATAATTAATATTTTTTCTCCAAAATCAATGGAAGATAGGACGTGGGGTGAGGTGAGAGACTCTTCCCTGTGGTGGAGAATATAAAGTTAGAGAGAGATACTGCTCAGTACTGAAGAGAGAGCATGAGAGACACTGTTCAGCACTAGAAAATGGAGAGAGACAGAGAGACAGACAGAGAGAGAGAGAGCGATAGGCAGACAGACATTCTTCCCAGCACTCGAAGACGGGAGATACAGAGGTGCGGGCACTGAGGTACGCCATATCTTCCTCAGTGATGGAAGCGACATCTTAAATGAAGATGTCGCTTCCACTCCGAGAAATCGGTAGTATTCACTTACTTCCAGGGCTGAAATCCGATACACACACAAAAAAATATAGAATCCGATACACACAAAAAAAAACTAACTGGCGAACTAAAACAACTCGTTACCCTAAAACAAATCTACACTCGAAATCCGATTTTCTGTGATAAAAAGCACTTGACGCGTTAAATTAGCTGTATGCAAAGAATCAACTTGAAAGGAATAAAAATGCACAATACTGACTGGAACAATACATAGATAACCCGCATATTGGAGAAAGAAACTTATGACGACGTTTCGATCCGACTTGGACCATTAAGTAGGATGTCAAGTTAATGGTCCAAGTCGGAGCGAAACGTCTGTCATAAGTTTCATTCTCCTATGTCCGGGTTATTTGTGTAAAGGATCAACTTGATGGTCAGAGAGCAACAATGGTATTGATGAAGCAGAGGGGTGGGTTTGACACTCTCCAGCCCGGTTACCTCAGAGACTGGGGCCACAAAATTGGAGGATGGGAGCATAGAGTCTTAACCATCCTTCACTGACACTGTCGTCAGTGCCTGCCATCCTTCATTGACACTGTCGTCAGTGCCTGCCATCCTTCACTGTTACTGTCGTCATTGCCTGTTATCCTTCACTGACACACACACACACACACACACACACACACACACACACACACACACACACACACACACACACACACACACACACACACACACAAACACATACACACACACACTATACACACACACACATACACACACACATATACACACACTATACACACACACACACATACAACATACAATCACACACATACACATACACATTTACATATATGTCTTGCCGAATAGGTAAAATCGGTCATTTAGCAAGAACTCGTTTAAAATTAAGTCCTTTCTAAAATTTTCTCTTATACGTTTAAAGATATTTTTTTTTATTTATGTTAATGTAAAAATTAATAACTTTGTACCATAAGAACCTTAGAAAACATACCTAACCTTATTATAACAAGCGCAATTTAATTTAGCCTATTTCAACTAAATATACGTATTTTAGTTAAGTTTAAAATAATTTAATAATAAACAAACACAATGAAATATTATTTTTCGTTAGGTTCAGAATAATTTTTGCCAAATTATTGCATACACAAATTATCGCTTGCCTTATTCGGCAAGAAGAGCGTTACTATTTATGCCAAAATCGCAAGTTTTACCTATTCGGCACGACATATATTTGCATATATATATATATATATATATATATATATATATATATATATATATATATATATATGTCGTGCCGATTAGGTAAAACTTGGATTTTGGTTTAAATAGCAACGCTCACCTTGCCATATAAGACAAGTGAAAATTTGTGTATGCAATAATTTCGCAAAATCATTCTGAACATAACGAAAAAATATATTTCATTGTGTTTGTTTATTATTAAATTAATGTTAACCTATCTAAAATATATTTAGTTGGGTTAGGCTAAATTAAATTGCGCTTGTTGTAATAAGGTTAGGTAGGTTTTCAAAGTTTCTCTTGGTACAAAATTATAAATTCTTACATTAACATAAATGAAAAAATATATCTTTAAACGTATAAGAGAAAATTTTAGAAAGGACTTAATTTTAGATGAGTTCTTGCTAATTGACCAGTTTTTCCTAATCGGCACGACATATATATATATATATATATATATATATATATATATATATATATATATATATATATATATATATATATATATATATTTTGTGTGTGTGTGTGTGTACTCACCTATTTGTACTCACCTATTTGTGGTTGCAGGGGTCGAGTGTGTGTGTGTGTGTGTGTGTACACATTTTTATGGCATAAACCAACAAAATTTCATGCGTGCGAAAACGCTCGTCCAATTTGGAGAACGAGTTGCTTCGGTACATGTTTCTCATTTCTTCTTGGTGCAGCTGATAGAAGTGAATGTTGATCAGTAATACTGTGTTTGGGGGAGTGCCTCTGTTTCCTCTGTTTGCACCCAAGAACATTCTACGTTTTTTTTTTTTATTTAATCAGTTCAACCGTAGAGCAAACGTTGCTTCACGTACGATCTCTGCCAAGATTAGATGTTTACAACAACTAACAACACAGATCAGGGTTCAAAAATCTTTAGAGAATAAAACTCCTGATGTCTCTGATGTTCACTTGAACTTGAGTTGGCAGGCAGCTTCGATTTCCATCTGAGCAATTAACTTTTTTTTAACAAATTTATAAATGAATGAACTGAGAGACGTCAGCCTGAGCTGAGATGCTTCGCCGAGCTGGGAAGAAGGAATGTGTAAATACCAGTGTTATGGTATTTTATTTTAACCATTTTTTTCCAAATAATATATATATATATATATATATATATATATATATATATATATATATATATATATATATATATATATGTTGAAGCCGTAAAATAAATCAGATCACCAGTTATCATTGTAAAATTCACATAGGCATCGTTCGTCTCGGAACAGCGTATGTTGATGACGCCATAATGTATGGAAAATGTTTAGAATTGATAGTGAAAAGTTGGGCCATAACTACCCTTGTTACAGCAGTTCGTGTATAATTATTGCAACACTAAAATATCGTGAGGGGACAAGATATGTTGCATGAGTGGGATTTCATCCAGTTCGCGAACTGAGTTCGTTATCAGGCTGCGCTAACTGGTGAAAATAAACACACACACAGGTACCATATATAGCTTTAAGAAGAGGTACGATAAATCTCATGGAGCAGGGAGAGTGGACCTACTAGCGACCAGTAAAGAGACGGGGCCAGGCTATATGAATCGACCCCTGCAACCATAATTAGGTGAGCTCACACACACACACTGCCTAGCAGTGATATTTAGTGAACAAACTTGTAAACACACGCACACATAACCTACCAGTGTTATCAGAGGGAACAAACTGATGTACTAATAGACGCTCATGCGACGTGAGGTGCGCACACTCACATGCAAGTTAATCCTGCCGTTGGACCAGCGGTTAGCGGTAGTGTAGAGGACCACCTTTGTACCAAGATTCCTGCCCACCTGAGATGCAGTCTTCACCTTTTATGTTTCTCCTCTGGTCTGTTATTTAGACATATTAAGGCTAAGGGACTGAACACCTTCATTAAGGCTTCTTCTGTCTCCTATATAATAGTGTAAATGAAAAAAATCCTTTCGTGCACGAAAAATGTCCCCAGTGACTGTTGTAAATTATTACAAGGGAAATAATTTTCAAGAATTATCAGAGAGAAGTAAATTAGTAGCTCTAAATATAGCCTTGCAAAGTATATGTTTATTATTATTATTATTATTATTAGTAGTAGTAGTAGTAGTAGTAGTATAAGTAGTGGTAGTAGTAATAATATTAGTATTGTTATAACTGAGGTCATTTTGCAATTTTTCATCACAATAAGCATTACAATTATTATTTATACCCTCAATTTATGTCACAGTCGTAGAGAATGTAAATTTCTACTTCTCGTGTAGATAATTGAAACATGTAGGTTACATCCCTTCCCCTCCCCCATCCTTTCCATCCTTCGAGACACATACACACACACACACACACACACACACACACACACACACACACACACACACACACACACACACACACACACACACACACACACACACACACAGCCAACAAACAAGCGTCATGGTATACCTTCTGTCAGTGAAGTCAGTGTAGGTCAGTAAATCCTACACTGTGATGCATGAGTCTCCTTTCCTCCCTCTGCATGTCTTGTTACCGCGTCAAGAGAACGCCACGAGTGAAATACACCTGATGAACGGCTTCGCGGTGCCTTGCCGACATTTCAAAATAGCCCCGTTGACCTACGCAGTTGTACTAGAATATCTTCAAGGCTCTTTATCCGAGGAATTGAAGTTACCTTCTTCTTGGCACAAATTCGATGGTAAGCAATTGCAGCAGCGAGCATTGGCCTATTTGTGTTGACTCAGTGGTCTAGTGTCACGGCAGTACCTGACTTACTCTGTTAGACTCAGTGGTCTAGTGTCACGGCAGTACCTGACTTACTGTGTTGGACTCAGTGGTCTAGTGTCACGGCAGTACCTGACTTACTGTGTTGGACTCCAGTGGTCTAGTGTCACGGCAGTACCTGACTTACTGTGTTGACCAGTGGTCTAGTGTCACGGCAGTACCTGACTTACTGTGTTGGACTCAGTGGTCTAGTGTCACGGCAGTACCTGACTTACTGTGTTGGACTCAGTGGTCTAGTGTCACAGTAGTACCTGACTTACTGTGTTGGACTCAGTGGACTAGTGTCACGGCAGTACCTGACTTACTGTGTTGGACTCAGTGGTCTAGTGTCACGGCAGTACCTGACTTACTGTGTTGGATTCAGTGGTCTAGTGTCACGGCAGTACCTGACTTACTGTGTTGGACTCAGTGGTCTAGTGTCACGGCAGTACCTGACTTACTGTGTTGGACTCAGTGGTCTAGTGTCACAGTAGTACCTGACTTACTGTGTTGGACTCAGTGGACTAGTGTCACGGCAGTACCTGACTTACTGTGTTGGACTCAGTGGTCTAGTGTCACGGCAGTACCTGACTTACTGTGTTGGACTCAGTGGTCTAGTGTCACGGCAGTACCTGACTTACTGTGTTGGATTCAGTGGTCTAGTGTCACGGCAGTACCTTACTTACTGTGTTGGACTCAGTGGTCTAGTGTCACGGCAGTACCTGACTTACTGTGTTGGACTCAGTGGTTTTTGGAAAGAGAATTTAAATAATTTTCATAATACTATAGTCAATTTGAAATTTCAGAATTGGTGAGCAAAGGCAGAAGCTCTTCTTACTGTTATCCACGTACCCAGAGTATTTTTATTGAAGAGCTAAACAAATGTGGGTCATTCATCACAAGGAATGGTGGCAGCAGCACGAAGTATGAGGTAACTTGAAAAACCCTTTCAGTTCCTACTGAAGACAGCAAAAGGTCTATTGGTAATCTCCTTTATGTATAGTGGGGTGGTATTGAATAGTCTTGGGTCCCTTACACTTATTGTGTTGTCTCTCAGTGTACTCATGGTACCCCTGTTCTTCATTGGAGGTATTTCGCATCTTCTGCAGAGCCTCTTGCTTTCACGGGGAGTGATTTCTTTGCGTAGATTTAGGACTAAGCTCTCTAATATTGTTCAGGTGTAAATTATGATCTAACTTTCTCGCCTTTGCTCCTAGGAATACAGGTTAAGGGACTTCAAACGTACTCAGTAATATAGATGCTTGACTGGACTTTTACATCAGTGAAGGTTCTCTGTATATTCTCTGTCTGCCATTTCAAGCGCCATAAAAGGAGTTGTAAGCGTGTAGCAATATTCCAGCTTAGAGAGAAAGAGTGACTTGAAGAGGATCATTAGTGACTTGACATCCCTTTATTTTGAAGGTAATCATAATTCATGCTATAGTTTTTTTCGCTGTTGTGATAATGACACCGTTGTGATCCTTAAAGAGAGATCTTCTGATATTATCACTTTTAGGTCCTTCACATTAATTATTCGATTTATTAAGTGATTAGAATTAGTTTTGTACACCGTTCTAGCTTTTATTTCCTCAAAATTCCATAACGGAATAAATAAAATCTGTCCTCATTGAAGATCATATTGGAAGATTTTGTTTAGATTAGTTTTAAGATTTGCTGTATCCCCAGTAGATGTCACTGTCATGCAAAGTCTGGTATCGCGTGCAACGGATGACATGGCGCTATGATTTATGTCCGTATCTATGTCAGGTATGAGAATGAGGAAAAGGATAGGGAAGAGTACTGTGCCTTGGGGAGAAAACCTCCAACTTAACTCTGTTTACTGTTATTATTTACATTTTGTTTCCTAGAAAGCCGAAATATCCATCTGCCCACTTCACCATGCACTTGATACGCTATTACACCATGGATGCACATGTCGAAGACTTCTGCAGAGTCCGTTTATACTACGTCCACGAACTAGAAACTTGAAGACATTTTTCTTCTTGTAAGCATCTTCTTGCGTTCACTTTGCCTCTCTCGCATCCCCGTGATTTTCTTGCTAATAAAGCTCCTTATAATATTACACTTGCTGTTATTGTGTTTGGCTTGAATTTATTTTATTAGCGGCGCGGGCATAAACTCTAGTAGGCAATTTTTATGTTAATTACTAAAGGATTTTATGGGCTACTGAAGGCGGGATTATCATGCCGCGTAATGTGCCCGGTGTTTAACACATAAATGACTTGCTTACATGGTCACGTGTGCACACAGGCCCACGAGCGCGCTACACACACACGCACACACACACACACACACACATACACACACACACACACACACACACACACACACACACATAAGTACTGATTTTCCAAAGAGTAAGCAACTCTGAGAGATAAACTAAGGGCTACTATCGTTAGTATGCATACTCTGCCAGGTAAAGTAGAAGATAACGGGAGGTTCGTAAACCGCCTGAATATCATATACGTTGTTAGAAAAAAACGCAGCAAGGGATTAGAGAGGAAAGTAGAGGCTGTGGAATTTGCAATGCGTTGGAGCCGAAATGGCATTCAGAGCTCAGTAAATTTAAAATCTGGCATCCATTCACAGCAACACAGATGTACTTAACAACGAAGGTAAATTTGGGTAAAATGATGCGCATGCAAATTTGGGACATTGTATTGAAGGAAACATCTCGCTGTTGGTGTTTTTTTAGTAATAAGTATTGAAAAGTAACCAAACGTGAAATGTTTCCTTAAATAAAATTTCATAAGTTAGTATACGTGTTTTTTCCACATTCCGTCGGTATTATTAAGTATCCCAGAAGGGCAAACTTTATTTAAGTGCTCACCTGAATTTTTTTTCCTTTTCATTTTTTTTATTTTTCTTCTTCCAATTTTTCGCTTTTATTTCGCTCTTATCTCGTGAAAGCCTCATTCGACTGGCTTCACTTTTTCAAATACCTGCGTACAGTAACTAGGTCCAAAATCTTAGAATATTTGGCATGTGTAGGTGTTCTTTGACCAAAGTTGTTGATCCCATTGACAGCATCCTGGCGGGGCTAAGATAACTTCCAAGACGCTCAGTGGCGGAGCCGCAAAAGTTCGAACAAGATGCCTCCTAACTGAACAATGGTGGAGTGTGTATGTGAAGATTTGTCTATTGTATGTGTAAAATAAGGAATTTATATTCCTGGTAAATAATAATAAATATATTTCATTTACTTGAATATTTAATGACTGATGTATCTTACAGACAAGATAGTGCCCATTAAGTTATGTTTGTGCTTAGGCAAATATTTCAATATCATAATATAACAAAAATATAATTGGAATCGTTGGAATCTTTGCCGTAACTGGAGAACGACTCATGTGATCACATTCCAATTTTCACGACTGTTGTGGTTTAATGAACGTAAGATTCACGCTATTATTGGGCAGCATACTAATCAATTTTCCAATTATATTGAATAAATTGTCATATACATTTTCTTGAAATAACTTAAGTGTATTGCAGAGTTATTACTGAAAGAGTTAAGAGTAAGACGGAGAGTAGGATAGCAGATGAACAAGGAGGCTTTAGGAAAGGTGGGGAAGGGGGTGCAGACCAAATGTTTACTGTGAAACATATAGGTGAACAGTATTTAGATAAGAGTAAAGAGGGTTTTGTGGAATTTATGATTTGGAAAAGGCGTATGACAGGGTGGATAGGGGGCAATGTGGCAGATATTGCAAATGTATGGAATAGGAGGTAGGTTACTGAAAGCAGCGAAGAGTTTTTACGAGGATAGTGTAGCTCAGGTTAGAGTATGAAGGAGAGAGGGAGATTATTTCCTAGTAAAAGTAGGCCTTACACAGGGATGTGTGATGTCACCATGGTTGCTTAATATATTTATAGATGGAGTTGTAAGAGAAGTGAATGCGAGGGTCTTGGCAAGAGGTGTTGGGTTAAAAGATAAAGAATCAAATACAAAGTGGGAGTTGTCACAGTTGCTCTTTGCTGATGACACAGTGCATTTGGGAGATTCTGAAAAGAAGTTGCAGAGATTGGTGAATGAGTTTGGTAGGGTATGTAAAAGAAGAAAATTAAAAGTGAATATAGGAAAGAGTAAGGTGATAAGGATAACAAAAAAATTAGGTGACGAAAGACTGGATATCAGAATGGAGGGAAAGAGTATAGAGGAGGTGAATGTATTCAGGTGTTTAGGAGTAGACGTGTCAGCAGATGGGTCTATGAAAGAAGGTGAATCATAGAATTGATGAGGGGAAAAAGGTGAGTGGTGCACTGAGGAGTCTGTGGAGACAAAGAACTTGGTCCAGGGAAGCAAAAAGGGGAATGTTTGAGAGTATAGTTATACCAACACTCTTATATGGGTGTGAAGCATGGGTGGTGAATGTTGCAACAAGGAGAAGGCTGGAGGCAGTGGAGATGTCATGTCTGAGGGCAATGTGTGGTGCGAATATAATGCAGAGAACTCGTAGTTTGGAAATTAGGAGGAGGTGCGGGATTACCAAAACTATTATCCAGAGGGCTGAGGAGGGGATGTTGAGGTGGTTCGGACATGTAGAGAGGGTGGAACAAAATAGAATGACTTCAGAGTTTATAAATCTGTAGTGGAGGGAAGGCGGGGTAGGGGTCGGCCTAGGAAAGGTTGAAGGGAGGGGGTAAAGGAGGTTTTGTGCGCAAGGGGCTTAGACTTCCAGCAAGCATGCGTGAGTGTGTTTGATAGGAGCGAATGGGGACAAATGGTTTTTAGGACTTGACGTGCTGTTGGAGTGTGAGCAAGGTAACATTTATGAAGGGAGTCAGGGAAGCTGGCAGGCCGGACTTGAGTCCTGGAGATGGGAAATACAGTGTCTGCGCTCTGAATGAAAGGTGTTAATGTTGCAGTTTTATAACTGTAGTGTAAGCGCGCCTCTGGCAAGACAGTGATAGAGTAAATGATGAAAGTTTTTCTTTTTCGGGCCACCCTGCCTTGGTGGGAGAAGGCCAATGTGTTAATAAAAAAAAATAAAGAATGTAATAATGTTGGTAGAATTACCGACAGTATATTAGGAAAAAAGACGCATATTACCACAAAAAGAACGCATGTTGCCACATGTCGCATTAGTTGCACATGTGACCTTTTACCTAACTAAAGATGCTTCTTCAGTTCAGCTTCTTCAGAACAAGTGCAAATTAGGCAACGTGGCTTCATGATTATTTGGTAGGTTGGACATGTCTAGTGTTAGACACTCATCTCCTTGACACGTCCTGAACCGTACATTCTTTTCATCCCGAACCTGCAAACTCTGTATCAGAGTACACAGTACTTTACCACAGGGCCAAACCCCAGATAAATATGGGCGCCTAGCCGTAGCTAGTTGATGTTTCCCCATACCCCGGGGCATCAGGCTTGTTTTCAAGGTTATTTCATCAAATCCTGCCACATGCAGTGGACAACGAAATAGATTTGAAATGCTTAACAGTTCACAAATAGGCGAAATTATTTACAGAGTTTGCAGGTTCCAGTCCTGCTGTGGAGGTAGAGACAATGTTTGTAAATAATTTCACTTGTTTGCGAATTGTTAAGCATTTCAAATCTCTTTCGTTGTCCACTGCATGTGACAGGATTTGATCAAATAACTTTGAAAACAAGCCTGGTGTAGTATGGTGAAACATCGTCTAGCTACGGCTAGGCGCCCATACATATCTGGAATACGGCTCTGTGGTAAAGTACTGTGTACTCTGATGTAGAGTTTGCAGGTTCCAGTCCTGCTGTGGACGTAGAGACAATGTTTGTATATATATATATATATATATATATATATATATATATATATATAATATATATATAATATATATATATATTATATATATATAATAATTATGGTGTGTGTGCATGTTTACCCTGCCGAAGGAATGATGAAACTCAGCTCTGAGTATTTGTAAGCTCTACCACAGAACACTAAAGAAAATGACACTGGAAATCGCATAAAGAAATTTACATTGCAAAATGAGGATATGCTGCTTTTAATATGAACTGTGGTGTTGGACGAACGAAGGTGAAATTACTGTATTCATGTAAGTAATTAAATTAAGGTGAGAATAGCTCTAATTCCTTTAATTACGGTCCCTTCACTAGCCTGAACATGCCCACCTCCTCATCCCCCAGTGAAGGGATCGGACAGGGGTTAAAGTTTGACCCACGAAATCCTTCCCATGAAGATGGGTGTAGCAAGGCCCAGTGAGGCGAGCGAGTCGGAAATTGAAGATAGAGGGACCTCCCGGGTCTGTTGACATCTCTCGCGATCCCCACATAGATTTCGCGGTCCGTCCTGCTCCTCGCCGCACGTAACGAGCGTGTTGTTTCCGACGAATTAAGCAGCGGTGTGTATCCCTCCCGCTGCCAGACGTTACCCTGCCGTTTATATTGAGGTCTGTTATGGATGGTGTTCCGTGGGGAGAACAGCGTGATAGCGATAGGGAGTCTAGGATTGTGGAGCCTACTCCAGGCGAGCCTAGGAATATGGAACCTATTGCAGGTGAGGCTAAGGACATGGAGCCTACTCCAGGTGAGCCTAGGGGTATGGAGTCTGCTCCAGGTAAACCTAGAGTATGGAGTCACTGAGCTACGAGTCTTCTAGTCCTAACTGATGTCACCCTGTACAACAATGGTATCTCAGTATCCCAATAGTACGTGAATAAGATACAATACGCGATAAACGGTATTTTGTTGAGAACTTTTTTCAATAAAGTTCCTGGTGGACGAAACGTCCTCTCAGTGAAATGTCCCAAAATGCATATTGCGTCTTGGAAATTAATTTAGTGGTAGCAGAGACTTCTAATAATCTAGGCTGGGCCTTATCAAGTAAACAAGATCGAGGTTGTACACAGCTTTATAAAGCAAACGAACACCCTGAGGTCAGGCTTGGCGACAGATAGTTTATATGGGAGGTCATGAAAATGCGAGACAAAGTACAGGGGAGGTCAGGTGTAGGTGAAGTCAGGATTTAGTGAGAGTAGGTGGTGGGGCTAAGGTGACAGGTTTATTATGTTTATTATATAAATAATGGACAATGTGGGCAATAGGTCAAGCCTACGTGTATTTTCCACTAGTTTGCTCAGTGGTATTTCTAATGGTGTAACAGCTGTGCCATTTTCCAAGTCCTTGTTAAAAGAATGAAGGATGTGATGAACTACGCATGCATTGTTGGTTTTATCCCTCCTGCGGGCATATTTATATTCCTGAAGGCGTGTGTCTGAAGATCTCAGGCGATCTTCCCGACATAAAAATTATCGCATCCACCACATGGTACGCTGTATACTCCTGCTGTGCAAATACCTCTGGAGAAGAATAAGACACGTGCGCAGTAGTTGGATATCTTTTTTTTTTTCGAAATGTTTCGCTTACGCAGTAGACTTTTTAAGTTAAATACAGAAGAGGTGTAGAGATAAAGTAGTTTTGAGGTAGTTAGTCCCTCGGCCTGGAGAAGAGTTCAGCTCCGTAGTTCTGGGTCTGGGGCTTCTAATAATCTCTTTGATAGTATTGGCAGTAAGGATTTCTATATTTATGTTGGCTTTTCGGAGAATCAGGGCGATGGTATGGCAGGCTGCCAAGTGGGGCGAACTAGTCGTCTGCCGATGTTGATATCCTCTTTAGGTGTGTTTTGTATGAGGAAGTTTTCTGTTACCAGGATTGAATAATGTGTGATGGGAACTCTATATTGGAGAACACCTCCTGATTACATTGTTGTTCTTCTAAAAGATATTTATCACTTCAAATTCGGAGTGCTTGGAGGAAAAAGACCTATGATAGCTTCCCGCTTGGTTTTGAGGTCAAGCTGTGGCATGTTGGCTGAACCTGTTGACTCCATTATATATGAATTATATGATAAACATATAATTCACCACCTACTCTCACCAATTCCTAACCTCACCTACACCTGACCTCGGGTGAAGCATTGTACTAAAAAAGATTTTCTATTACCAATGCCATTATTTCTTTGACAGTGTTTAGCATTGACTGTCTTGTTGTGTCTTCACATTATGCCACTCTGGTTGCGTCATCATCCCGCGGGGGACGTCTCATGACGCAAGAAAGTCTGGAGCATCAGAAAATTCACAATTTTTCGCTTCTCCTAAAGAGTGAAATGTTCATGTCTACTGACTCGTGACTTAAATGACACGACAAACGAGTGTTTATATATTTTTAAAGTGTCTGGGTGACATGACATAACATTTTCCTCATTCCATTGATATAATAAATACTTCGTATAATAAATTTCGAAAGAACAGTAATAATGCGTTGAGTGAAGAGTAGTTAAGTCATTTTTTTTAAGTTGCATTTTTTCGTACTATACGTAACATTTCAACTGAAATTTGAAATGATAAAATTTGCGTGATATAAAAACTAAGATTACATAACATCTAAGAATTTGCATAAAGTATTGCGCAATTTTCCTTCGGGGATGTGGTGAGAGGCCTTCAAAAAGGCTTCATGATGGAGACATTCTCTCCTTCCTCGGATCAAACCTGAGAGCCATCCATTCCCCCAGGCACAGTATGACCCCTGTGTGTTTAGTGCTTTTCAGTGAATATAACAAAAAACTAATCGATGGGAAATTGTGAAGGTAAGTATGATAATAGTATACAGTACCGTCCAGATGATGAAGACTGATGTGCAACACGTGATTATCTTTAATACCGAAACGTTTTGCCTGCCTAACAGGCTTCTTCAGTCGAATACAGGCGAATATAACACTAGACGTCCGTCAGCCTTGGTAGGTAGCGGTCAGTCCCTCAAATGACCCGAATGGGATGAATTTTGAAAGACTTATGCCTAATGATTTGTGTACTCACCTAATTGTGGTTGCAGGGGTCATGTGTGTGTGGGGGGGGCAGTGTGTGTGTGTGTGTGTGTGTGTGTGTGTGTGTGTGTGTGTGTATTCTCTGGTATACCCATAGAGGCGCAGAATTCCTTATGTCTCATGGTTGTCCTGACAAAAAAAAAAAAAAAACCTAAAACCCACCTGCTCCATCCTACTGCAATCTTTCCCCTCCCTATTCTTCCTATCACTCATTTGGCCTAAAAAAAAAAAAAGAGAGAGAGAGGAGAGGCAGGTATCTACTGAAATCATTCAGTTACGTTGTACTGAGTATTCAGTTGTGTGAACTGAAATATTTGAGTGCAGTATTAAAACTTTATAAGAGACTACATTTCGCTCACGCAGGAGCTTTTCAGTCACTGACTTGAAACATGCATTTCCACAATTCATTATTTGAGACACTTTAATGCACTTCTAGAATGCACCAAAGTGTGTCAATTTAGTCCAGTTCGTCGGTATTACAATACTCTGGTTCTCGATTGTCCCGAGTAAAACAGCAACAGGGCAAAACGTGTGCTTTACGTACGTAAACTGACGCGAATACGGGTTTTAAGACAAGACGACATTTCACTCTCCATTTTTTTTTTAACAAAACAATCCATAAAATGTCCCTGGCTGGCGAAACGTCTCATTAATACGCGTCTTAGAATACACAAACATGTAATATTCGCTGGTGAGTGAAACGGCGTCACGAGGAAAGAAACATGACAAACCATCCTCAACAATTGATGTCGTTGCGGATTGACGCTGTTGAACCTCGTTACAATTATCCAGGTGAAAAGAAAACCAGATTTATATTTTCCATCACTGTGACGTATCTCAAGGGTTGAGAATATAAATTGTTATGACTATGAATAAGTAATAGTGATTGGTTATAATGAGGGTTGATTGCGTTGATGATCATGATGATAATGGTAATAATGATTGCGATTATTATAATGAGGATGAATAATGTTCGTGATGATTAATCATTATAAAAACTCGCGCTTTGATTTAGAGTGAATAAAGCTTGTAGACAAAGCTATAAAACATAATAATAGCGATGTTGTGTAAATGTGAGCTGCTGCTGTGTGTATGTTTGTGTGTACTCACCTAGTTGTACTCACCTAGTTGTGGTTGCAGGGGTCGAGTCACAGCTCCTGGCCCCCGCCTCTTCACTGGCCGCTACTCGGTCACTCTACCCTCTCCATGAGCTTCATCATACCTCTCCTTAAAGCTATGTATGGATCCTGCCTCCACTACATCACTTCCCAGACTATTCCACTTCCTGACAACTCTGTGACTGAAGAAATACTTCCTAACATCCCTGTGGTTCATCTGAGTCTTCAACTTCCAACTGTGACCCCTCGTCGCTGTGTCCCACCTCTGGAACATTTTGTCTCTGTCCACCTTGTCGATTCCTCTCAGTATTTTGTATGTCGTTATCATATCCCCTCTATCCCTCCTGTCTGCCAATGTCGTCAGGTCGATTTCCCGTAACCTCTCCTCGTATGACATACCCCTGGGTGTGTGTGTGTGTGTAAATTTTACCCTTTGTCACTAATTCTACATTTCCTTATACTTTTCCTCCTTCACTGTCGTGTTTTCGTAATTTTCCTGTCTAGTTTGCTTCATCACACAGCCAGGGATCCATGTCATCTATTATCTTTACTTCTTTTTCTCTCTTTCTTTCTTCCCTCTTCTCTAGCTCCCTCTCATCGCTTCCTCGCTCCACCTCGTTCATCATCGACCCCTCGCTCTTTCTCACACACATCAACTTGGATAATTTACAAGCAGGGAGACTTACTGTCCCATAAAATATTTCGAAGACTAGTAAATCTCTTAATCCTGTATATCACTTGAAATACATGACCGTACCGCTCCTGGTCTTTGTATATGATGTTCAGGGCGTGGTGAAAAGAACGCCAGAATGCTTATTGCGTGGCCAAAGAAACGGAACAGCGGCGTAGTTCAGAACCGTGAACGAGCGATGGTATGCTACGAGAATGTTGCATTGTGAGTAAGGGTATCCTGAGGATGTCTTAAAGCACGCGCGCGAGCGCACACACACACACACACACACACACACACACACACACACACACACACACACTCACACATAGAGTTGTCAGGAAGTGGAATAGCTTAGAAAGCGACATAGTGGAGGCAGGAATCATACATAGTTTTAAGACTAGGTTTGATAAAGCTCATGGAGCAGGGAGAGAGAGGCCCTAGTAGCAATCAGTGAAGAGGCGGAGCCAGGAGCTATGAATAGACCCCTGCAACCACAAATAGGTGAATACAAATAGGTGAGTACACACACACACACACATACACACACACACGTACACGTAGGTGAGTACAAAGAGATGAGATGAGTACACTCACACACACAGTTGAGGCGAGTACACACACACACACTCAAATCGGTGAGTACAAATAGGTGAGGTGAGTACACACCCACACCTCCCTACCTTACCGCAACCAAAACAAGCCAAGTGTCTATCGACAAGTTCCTTTGACACCTAGTAACTAACACAAACACAGCAAGGGGTGAGCTTGACGATCACGACTGTAATTTTATAAATAATGAAAGACGACAATATTATAGTCTTAGAGAAGCGGTAAACCCGTTTGGGCTATCAGCGCCTGGAGAATGTCAGGTAAACAGATACAGTTCCTTGATTCAAGAGCCCCTTACCCCGTATCAAAACCCACTCTTGATAGAGCCTTATCATATCTATGAATTCCCATTTATTTTTGGGTCTAACCTATTCTTAAATCTAGAAAAGAACACCACTTTTAATGACGCTATTTGGATTTTTCTCAGTTGTCTACAATTCTATTGCTAAACGTGCGCATTCCTGGAGGCTTTCTAAATGTAAATTTGTCCAGAGGGAAGTCACTGATGGTAGTTCTGATTTCGATGTTTTAGTACATTCTTTAAATCTTTACTATTTCTGTTCCATTTATACATATGAATCATGTACCTATTAATCTACACCTTTCTAGAGTGTTAAGTTCAGCGAGGTCTTCCACCTATCTTCGTAGGGAACATTTCTCATACAGGGGGATTAATTTTGTCATCCATCTCTGTATGTTTTGCAAGGCATATATGTCCGCTCTGAAATACGGAGGCTTGAACTGTGCCTCTTAAAGACAGAGTTGTGTGTTGTATCTCGCGGATACAACGTCTTCCTCTCCTCCAGGAATGACGAAGGGATCGCCTCGACGAACAAAGGCAAGATCTGAAACACCAATGCATTTCCAAGGCTTATACTTGCAGGCATATTAAACCCATGTATCATCTCAGATGTGGATGTTGCGCACCTAACACATGGGAGGATGGATACGGAAGATGGATCGGATGATAAATGCGAATGATACGTTTGATAGATATGGGCTGCGGATGATAGCAAACGTTTGATGTTAATGCAGGAAGACGTTCGTTGGATGGATTAAAAAGAGTGCACATGTATCTGTCTCTCTCTCCCCCACTCTCTCTCTCTCTCACACATCACACACACACACACACACACACACACACACACACACACACACACACACACACACACACACACACACACAAAGGACTGACCCCTCACATTCCAACAAGTGAAGTGCTCTGGCCAGGATATCTTGTCACAAAAATATGACAATATAAATCTCAAATGAAGGTGAAGAAAGATAGCAGAGTTGTACATCACCTTTCTCTCTCTCTCTCTCTCTCTCTCTCTCTCTCTCTCTCTCTCTCTCTCTCTCTCTCTCTCTCTCTCTCTCCACACAAAGGAGAGGATTACCTTCAGAATATTGCAATGATTAATCCTGATGCAGCAGTTAATGAAAGCAATGGTGTTCTGATCCCCTGAACGATAATTTACACGTGACCTTTACATATTATATTATTCACTGAGTCCATCACGCAGACATGTAAACAAATTATTTATATCGTGAATGAATTATCAAGAATTACTCGTAATTAATTTAGTCATTCATTGGTGGGTAAGAAAGAGGAGGAGAGGGGAAGGGAGATGGAAGAATGGAAACGGGAGAGAAGGAAATGAAGAGATAAAAAAAAGACTAGAGGTGAGGGAAGAGAGAGGGAGAGAGGAAGATAGGAGAAGAAGGGACCGGAGGAGCGGAGAGAAGAAGAGGGATGGTAGGGAAGGAAAAGAGACAGGAGGGAAGAGGATACTGGAAGGGAGGTCAGAGAAGGGAAGGGGAGAGGAAAGGAGGCGAGACGAGAGAATTAGAGAGGAAATGGAAGAATTCTACGAGAAAAGATGAGAAAGGAAAGGAGGGAAAAGAGAGGGAGCGAAGAAAGGAGACTGCAAAGCAGGAGAGGAGAAGAGTGGGAGGGGAAGAGAGGGATGTTTACGTGAGGAAGGGAAGGAAGGTGAAAAATATGGAGAAGAGAGGGAGGAGAAGAGAGAGAGAGAGAGAGAGAGAGAGAGAGAGAGAGAGAGAGAGGAATGAGGAAGGAAAGAGAGTAGAAGAAGAGGGAGTGAAAGTTAGAGATGCAGCCTCCAGGCTGACTTCACTATCAAGAGCTCAGTATATGGTATTTAGAATCGGGTCTGCAAAATCGGGTTTCCAAAATCGGGTCTTCTGGATCAGGTCTTCGAAATCAGGACTTTAGAATCTGGACTTGACGACCACCGGTGATGGGTAGTCACGTCTAAGCCCGAGTTTACAAACTAATTAATTGTAACGTTGAGAGCGGAAATCCAGAGCTTCATCTTCTCCTCTTTCTCCTCCTCCTTCCACTTCCTCCTCCTCCTCTCTTCTCTTCCTGCTTATTCCACTTGGTTGTTGACAGAAGGATACCACCTAGATGACTGCCCTCACCACGCACCTGTCAGCACGCACATTTACCCACACATCAATCTCAGCGACATGATCCACAACACCAGTCATCAACAAGGACACTCACAAGTCCTAGTACTCACCTACTTACAAACCCACTCACCCCATCTACAAAAAAAGCCACCATTCATACACTTACTAGCTCACCCATAAACCCACTTACATATCCCCCCCCCAAAAAAAAAAAAAAACGGAAATTAAGAGACAGTACAACGATTCACACACCATTCAAAACAGGCCTAGTGTCTATCGACAAGTGCCTTTGACACAGATGCAGTTTCAAAACTAGGTATGAGACGCCGAGAACCAACGATACTGGCGGTTGTAGTTTAAGAGATCAGGCCAGGAACTATGAATCGACTCCAGCAAACAAAATTCGGTGAGTACAGAAACACAAACACACTCGCACAAACTCTCTCTCAAGCTTAAGAGGCGAAGTGAGGCCAGGAGTCAGAGCTCAACCCCCGCAGCCACAGATCGGTGAGTATACACATAAACACACAAACACACATGCAAATACAGACACAAAAGTGAGAATAAGAGACAAGAGAACGTAAATGGCCAGACAGGGAAATGACTTAGACGAGGATGTAGTGAAAACAATTAACATACACAGCTGTAAGGGCAGGTACGATAAGTCAAGCGAGGAAGAAAACTAGTAAAACAGGTCGTATACTTTTAAATGACTGAGTCAGAAGCCGAGACTCGATCCCTGCAACCACAACTAGATGAATACACAATCTTGACCTGTGGCTCAGTCTTTAGATTAGTCGACACACAAACCGACAAGACAAGGATTCGATTCTCGGTCAAAATGAGACGCATAGGCATATTTCTCTGCACCTGATGTTCCTGTCAGCGTTGCCGTAAATTGACACCTGTGGGGTGTTGCTTGTCTCTTCCTGAAGGAAAATCGTAGATAACAATGGAGATGAACCACCACGAGTCCCGGCTAGTGTAACTTCAATTAGTCAAGCACAGAAGTGTTTGTAGTAATGCACTATATGGCTAGAGAGGGAAGACAAGTACTGAAAGCATAACACAACACGAGAAAATAAAGAAAAACTTAACCCTCCATATTACAACCTCAGGTTCTAAGGCCTGTTATCCTGAGTGTAAAAGGGAGCTTGGAGCAAAGAAACACAGTAGAAAATGCTTTGAATTGTATTTTCCTTCACCAAGCAAATATAGATATATATGAGTTTTTGTATTTTCCTTCACCAAGTATTTTTCTTTATACAAATTATGTACACTATATAGTGCACTCCACGGTAGTAAGGCAAAACAACAGCCAAAAGACAGAGACAACCGTACGACAACCAGCGCAGGGTGGGAATGACAATGGCAAACATGTGAGTGGAATCCACGTCACCTTTACCATTGCCAGACCCACATTATGATTGGTTGAACCAAGTTGCTGATTTGGTGATGGGGCCCCGATCACCAAACCCTTAACAAGATGGTTCGCTGGATGGTGAGGCAGCCTATGTGGGTGTGTTTAACATTTAATTTAGAGACAAAAACAATATACATACCTAATGTAAAACATGTCTTACTGACCAACCTTTGTATATTATACCCACCAACTTATGTATTATATCCACCAACTTATGTATTATATCCACCAACTTATGTATTATACCCACCAACTTATATATTATGCCCACCAACTTATATATTATGCTCACCAACTTGTATATTATGCCCACCAACTTATATATTATGCCCACTAACTTATATATTATGCCCATCAACTTGTATATTATACCCACCAACTTATATATTATACCCACCAAGGATGAGTGCCTCACAAAGAATATATAATTAAAGTAATAAGAAACTTCACTTGCCTAAGAAAGAAGATGTAGAGCTCAGAAGCAGGAGCTCAACTCTTGCAGATATCATTAGATCCTGGTCTGAGACCGGGCCGCAGGGCGATGATCCTGGGACCATTAAAAACATATTTGATTGGGCGTACACAAAGAATGTGATCGCATCTAATATTCTTTTCCCTGGATATCATCATTGCTAATTCCATTTTTTTTCTGCTACTATCAGGTCACGCTAGTTTATTTATCTGCCTCCAGCAATCACGTGCACGAATGACGGCTAATAATAGGTATATATCCGATTATGTGTCAGGCTTTAACATGGATAGCAGAGACCCTTTGTAAAGTTTATTCGTAAATCGCGAATTACTAACAGAAAAGTGTACTGAGAGAGAGACAGAGACAGACAGATAGACAGACACTGTTCCTCGGCATCTTGTCGGTAAACGTAAGGAGTTATACTACTAATTGTGGTGAGCTGACGCAAAGTTTTGTAAGCATTCATTACTCTGAAATGGCTGCCATTCTTGAAACATTTATGGATGGCAGGACTCTCGAGAGCATTGCTGAAATTGCTGGTTGTTACACCTCATGGATGTGAAGAGACGGGCAGGGTCATTGAGGCGGTGCGTCCTGTGATTGAGTAAAGTTAAACACGCCCATCCAAGGCATGTTGTTATTCCTGATCACCTGGAAATAGTCTTCAGGCTACCAAAAAAAAATTCTGGCACCACCATATTAGTCGGTACATCGGTGGTGTCGAATAAACTCTTTTCAGCTTCCCAGTAAGACGCGTTAGACTCCCTTATGTTGTTGGTAAGTTTTTTCATCTAAACCTATGAAGGGAATTTACTATAGCATTTACTTGTTAAAATGAGGAGATACCCACAGACATATTAATCACCAAAAAGAACAGTCACAATACCGTGACAAGAACAATATACAAATGGTCCAAGTCGGACCGAAACGTCGCGTAAGCTTCTCTCTCCTATGTGCGGGTTATTTGTGTATTAATCACCAGTTTAAAACTATATCGGCCTTGGGCAAGCGACGGCGGCTTACTTTTCTCTGTGAAAAAAAATAAAAAACCCACAAATGGTCATGGCTTCTATACAGTGTTGTATAGAAGCATGTGAGAGACTCTTGATCCAAGGAATTGGACCTATACTCCCTATACTCCCTTTTCTTGCATTTGATTCCCTCCCATTCTCAGGTGTTATGTGGCCCTTACGGGGATATCGCTCTCTTCCTGATTATAATTATTAAAAAGGCCCGTCTCGCACTTGACAACAGATTCTACAAGACCACGAGAGACAATTTCGCTTTCACCATCAGAATGCGAGAGCATTTTGATAAACTAGCCTGCCGCTCCACCCATCTCTTCGTTTCGTCTCAGGCTTCCGGACAAGAATTATCATTTGTCGGAACCTGGCTTGCCTGGACCTGGCTTGCCTGGACCTGGCTTGCCTGGACCTGGCTTGCCTGGATCTGGATTGCCTGGACCTGGCTTGCCTGGATCTGGCTTGCCTGGATCTGGATTGCCTGGACCTGGCTTGCCTGGATCTGGCTTGCCTGGATCTGGCTTGCCTGGACCTGGATTGCCTGGACCTGTCTTCTTTAAAGTATTCAACAGCGGAGAGTATCCTTACTAGCATGTACAGGACATATTCTCATGATTTGCTGTAGCAAACCAAGCTGGATTGATGAACTGATTACATAGACTCCAGGCTGAGGGACTGATTACTTCAATCTCATTCTGATCTTTACCACTCTTCTTTGTATTGGACTGATGAAGTCACTGTGTGGCGAAACGTTCCCTCAATAAAGATTCGCAAGTGTTGCACATGCGACTAAATCATATATAATTTATCAACTTGTCGGTTTTGTGAAGCATTTATCTAAGCCTCTCAGTCTTGTAATATCTGCTGTCGGGTAAGTGCATTTAAATACTGGTGTATTAGGATACGTGTAGTTTGCTTAGAAGTTTCTCCTCCTCCTCTTTCCCTTGACTACACTTCTGGGTCAAGTTCGTAGACATGCAGAATACAGTTGCTAAGATACACAACGCGTGGCCATTAGCAGTATGACTATGGCTGCACCCTTCTCAAGGACTCCGCTTCCTTCACTGACCAAACGAATGCTGCGTCTCACAGCATTCAATTACTCATATATAAATTTGAAATAAAGATGTTGCTAGGTGAAGGCTTTGAAATGACCGCTTGTATGAACATACTCAGCCGATCAAACATACTCACCTGAATAAATATACTCACCTGATTAAGCTAATTTCATCTTCCACAACTACGCCATGTTACATATTTTCCCTTCATGGGGATACCATGATGCTGGAGAAGAGCTTTTGATCCTGGAAATTTGAGCTCTCCTAGGATCAAACTTGATCGCCTCCCATTCCCCAGAAGCCGCATAACCCTTACGTCCTTAGCGCTTCCATGTAAATATAGAAAAAAAAACAATTTCCGCCTGATTCATGCACACACGTCCTTACAAAAAAATCCATATAAATGACAAATTCAAAAACAAAGAAAGAGTAATGAGAGCGAGCTTAGATTGCAACCAACAAAGAGGACTGCGTGACTGAGGCTCATTTAGACCAGCTGTTATCATGGTGTTGATTAGTGGTTGATGCAAATTGTCTGTCGGGTTCTGTCATGAATATACAAGCAGGCTATAACGTCGACCAGCACTGCAAGATGGTCCCTCCGTGGTAATGCTTTAACATAGGTGTTTTGCCCTATTAATGTTGCACCATAGCTGTTTCCTTCTGAATGTTGCAACATAGCTATTTCCCTCTGAACATTCTAGTATAGCCTGACTCGTGCTAATCCTTTAATATAACTGGTTACTTAATAAGTATATATATATATAGGTAGTAGGTTGGTAGACAGCAGCCGCCCAGGGAGGTACTACCGTCCTGCCAAGTGAGTGTAAAACGAAACCCTGTAATTGTTTTACATGATGGTAGGATTGCTGGTGTCTTTTTTCTGTCTCATAAACATGCAAGATTTAAGGTATGTCTTGCTACTTCTACTTACACTTAAGTCACACTACACATTCATGTACAAGCATATATAAATATACACACCCCTCTGGGTTTTCTTCTATTTTCTTACTAGTTCTTGTTCTTATTTCCTCTTATCTCCATGGGGAAGTGGAACAGAATTCTTCCTCCGTAAGCCATGCGTGTCGTAAGAGTCGACTAAAATGCCGGGAGCAAGGGGCTAGTAACCCCTTCTCCTGTATACATTACTAAATGTAAAAGAAGAAACTTTCGTTTTTCTTTTGAGCCACCCTGCCTCGGTGGGAAACGGCCGACGTGTTGAAAGAAGAAAGATATATATATATATATATATATATATATATATATATATATATATATATATATATATATATATGTCGTGCCGATTAGGTAGTTCAGTTCAGTTCAGACTCTCAGGTAAGGACCCACTAGGGGCGAGGGGGAAGTGGGGACAGACGAAGAATAGCCGGTGAGAGGAAGAGCTGAAGGAGAAGAGAAAGAGTCAGGACTAAACCCAACAGTCTAACTACTACAGTTTTTGGATTAGGTAAAACTTGCGATTTTGGCTTAAATAGCAACGCTCACCTTGCCATATAAGACAAGTGAAAATTTGTGTATGCAATAATTTCGCCAAAATCATTCTGAACATAACGAAAAAATATATTTCATTGTGTTTGTTTATTATTAAATTAATGTTAACGTATCTATAATATATTTAGTTGGGTTAGGCTAAATTAAATTGCGCTTGTTGTAATAAGGTTAGGTAGGTTTTCAAAGTTTCTCTTGGTACAAAATTATAAATTCTTACATTAACATAAATTAAAAATATATCTTTAAACGTATAAGAGAAAATTTTAGAAAGGACTTAATTTTAGATGAGTTCTTGCTAATTGACCAGTTTTACCTAATCGGCACGACATATATATATATATATATATATATATATATATATATATATATATATATATATATATATATATATATATATTATATATATATATATTTATATATATATATATTTATATATATATATATATATATATATATATATATATATATTTATATATATATATATTTATATATATATATATATATATATATATATATATATATATATATATATATATATATATATATATATATATATATTTTGCTCCCATTCAAAAATCAAGAGTGTTGCTCTTCACCATATTTGTTGTCAGTGTAACAGAAAAAAAGTAATAAACGTAGTGGAAGATTGGCCAGGATATTTTTATTTCAATTTTCACGAAAGTTATATATATATATATATATATATATATATATATATATATATATATATATATATATATATATATATATATATATATAAGTGTGAAATCCTCAAACGAATTCAATAGTCTTGTCAAAGTCATCATCATCAACTAGCTTTTAACATGATCACAAGACTTTCATCTATAAAAGAAAGTAAAAAAGAGAGAGGGGTTTGGGAGTGAGAATTTCTGTCATGAGAATCTCTACGGAGTAATAAAACGCAGCTGTACAGCTGAAACTCCTCTTTCCGGCATGCCACAAGCGCCTCTCCACACCCTGGGGGTAAGCAGGTTGTTGGCCTGAGTAGGGTGCTTCTGCAGACGGTGGGCAGGGCTAGCCGATCGCCGGGAATACCTATCATGAATCATATTGATTTCCCCGTCGCTCCAGAGATCTCTCGCAGGCGTTAAAGGAACTTACATTTGCATACGTCACGAGGGAGGGATGTGGTGCGCGCTTGTGTGAGTAAAGGGGAGAGAAGAGGGAAGAGAGGGTAGAGGGAGTGGAAGGAGAGAGAAGAGAAGAAGTAGAAGAGGGTAGAGGGAGTGGAACAAGTGAGATATCGCTGGTTAGAAGAAAGACGCAAGTGAGGACAAAAATAGAGGAGGAAGAGCTCGGAAAAGGAAAAGGCGTTTGGTAGAAGAAAGGAAAAGTGGTAACGACAGAAAATGGGAAAGATTAGGAGATAGATAAGAAAAAACACTTTCTGATGTAAAACATTAAAAAAAAATAACATTATGCGCTTTCCATGACATTCATTTGATAATGTTGAAGCAAGAGCTGTGTTTACCTAACACAGCCATCACGCAGCACGATTGTCCTGTCGCCGTCTATCACACAAGATGGGTTTCACACGTGAGGTAAGTATGTGTGTCAGCTCCAGCTAAGAAACTTCAGTAGGGCGATGAGGATACCGTCAGGCATTTCATTATGAGATCTGTGTGAATGACAGCTTTAAAGGCATCTTGTCAGCACAGCTGTAATAAACTTTACATTGAAATTACTATCTTTTTTGTAATGCCTATCACACACACGCACACACACACACACACACACACACACACACACACACACACACACACACACACACACACACACACACACACACACACACACACATACACACACACACACACACACACACACACACATACGCCCCCGGTGGCCTAGTGGGTAAAGCTCTTGCTTGACGCACGGAGGGGGCGGGTTCAATTCCCGGTGGGGCAGAAACATTTCGAAGTGTTTCCTTACATACACATACACACACACACATATATACAACAGGCCTAGTGTCTAATTGACATGTGCCTAGGACAAAATGGTAACTAACTAACTAACACACACACACACACACACACACACACACACACACACAGTGTAAAAGGCAACTTTCTAAGAAACTCAACGTAGGTGACTTCAAAAGCTCATTTTGAAAGCTACTTATTTTCTAAAACATATTGAAAATGTGCAATAAGATCACATTAAACAGGTGATATCTCAATATGCAAAATAACTGCAGTGAAAAAATTGTGAAATTCCAGGCGCCCTCGTGATTTCTCACATTATCAATAATGTGAGAAAATCACGAAAGCGCTCGGAACATCGCTATTTTTTTATTTACTTTGGTTAAATTGCATGTTGAAAGTATACATCAATTTTGGAGGTACCTACTACTTCCACTACCTGCCTTACCAATACCTCTACTACTCTTCTCACCTCTCTTGTCCCGTCCCTGTCAACTGGTATATATATATATATATATATATATATATATATATATATATATATATATATATATATATATATATATATATACTGGTTCTATCTTTTCTGTTAGTGTGACTTCGTAAGTGGTCCAAGTCGGACCGAAACGTCGTTGTAAGCTGATCTCTCCCATGTGCGGGTTATTTATGTATCTGCCAGTGTTGGATGTATCTGCCAGTGTTGGATGTATCTGCCAGTGTTGGATGTATCTGCCAGTGTTGGATGTATCTGCCAGTGTTGGATGTATCTGCCAGTGTTGGATGAATCTGCCATTGTTGGATGTATCTGCCAGTGTTGGATGTATCTGCCAGTGTTGGATGTATCTGCCAGTGTTGGATGTATCTGCCAGTGTTGGATGTATCTGCCAGTGTTGGATGTATCTGCCAGTGTTGGATGTATCTGCCAGTGTTGGATGTATCTGCCAGTGTTGGATGTATCTGCCAGTGTTGGATGTATCTGCCAGTGTTGGATGTATCTGCCAGTGATGGATGTATCTGCCAGTGTTGGATGTATCTGCCAGTGTTGGATGTATCTGCCAGTGTTGGATGTATCTGCCAGTGTTGGATGTATCTGCCAGTGTTGGATGTATCTGCCAGTGTTGGATGTATCTGCCAGTGTTGGATGTATCTGCCAGTGTTGGATGTATCTGCCAGTGTTGGATGTATCTGCCAGTGTTGGATGTATCTGCCAGTGTTGGATGTATCTGCCAGTGTTGGATGTATCTGCCAGTGTTGGATGTATCTGCCAGTGTTGGATGTATCTGCCAGTGTTGGATGTATCTGCCAGTGTTGGATGTATCTGCCAGTGTTGGATGTATCTGCCAGTGTTGGATGTATCCGACAGTGTTGATGTATCAGCTGGTGATGGATGAATCATTCTTGGTTTAAAAGGCAAGTAACATGACGAACAACTTAAAATTGCAGCCAAAAAGGAATCACAGTGCAGACAGGTTGATAAATTAGAAACATGTTCAAAACCGGGATATCCTTGTTGATGAAGACGTTTCGCCAGCCACTGGTGTATCACTGCACTACTTCCACCGTCGCCACTATCTATTCCCTGTACTGGAGTGATAAAAACACTGGCTGGCGAAATATCGTTGGCGAAATATCGTCATCAGTTAAGCTTCCTGGGTGTTACACATTTGTCTTATTTAGTCAAAAAAGGAACCATAAGTATTTTAATCATAACCGGATATTTAAATATAAGACAGTGTCGTGAGACATGGGTGAACAAGCAACGTCTTTCTGTGCTGAAACTTGCTAATACAAAAGGAGAGTTTAGAAAGTTCAAGAGAGTGCAATTACATTTCCGACAGTAACAAACACTGCAGATTTACAGGGAACAATATATTCACGCCCAAAGGATACAACAGGACATCGAGCTTTTGCTTGGATCACGTTTCGCTCTGTGCAGACCTTCATCAAGTCTAGTGGTTCAGTCGGGAGCGTCCTCAGCACACACTCAGGGGGTCTGTGGTTCAACCCCAGGCACAAGTGAAGACGTTTTTGCATGTTTCCTTACGCCCATTGCCCCTCTTCACCTAGGAGGAAGTAGGTACCCGGGTGTTAGTCGATTACTGTGGGTCGCATCCCAGGGATGAGGAGGAGGGGGAAGTAGTATACCTTAGATACGGCTGGGTTTAAAAATGATCTGAGGCAGGATGACATCTCTTAGCCTATAAATTCAGCTATGTTAAAAAAATAATAATAATAATTGCCGTTTCGTCCAGAACACTGAATATCATTTTTAGAGCCTAACACAAATGCATTTACCTCTGTACATGTACTCAAATATTAACAATGGATAGTGGGTAATGGGTTAACATTAAATATCTGATATTTTGCACAATCCTATTCCAAATAGGGCCAGCAGTTTAATATTCACAAAGGGAGAAATTCAGCTGGTGAGAGGCAGAGATCATTGCCAATTACGGAGCAGATGAGACGTTAGAGGAAGTTGAGGAAGAAAAAAAGGACCATTGCAAAAAGGGGTTTAAAAGATGGGTGAGAAAATAAAGGAGGGATATAGATGGGTGAAAAAAACCGGAGTAGAGATATAGGAGATGGGTGAAAAGCAGAGGGGTGTAAGAGATGGGTGAGAGAACGAAAGAGGGGAATTGGAGATGGATGAAAGAACGAGTGAAGTAGATGGGTGAAATAACAAAGGGGGAGGGGTGAAGAAGGTGGGTAAAATAGCGAAGAAGTGTAGGAACAGGGTGAGTTAACGAAGATAAAAAAAAAAAAAGAAACACGGTACAGGTGGGGCTTGAACTCGCAGCAAATGAGTCGTAACTCCAGGCCAGTGCGTAAGCCACTGGGCCAGCTGGCTACAATAAGATTCATCCAACTAGGTATACTTATACACCATAGGGAGGTTAGCATGGGTCCCACTGTGACCACAAATGCAATCGTGTCTTTACGATTTCGTGAGTCATAAGGAAGATAATGAGGTACCAGTGACAGAGTATGCCTAGTACAGCAGATGCGTGAGGGAAGAGAGACTCGTTTGTGATTCCGTCAGCTTTGTTGTAAATAAGAAATGTAACAACAGACATGATAAGCTTCAGGAAACGTTAGTACACCAGCTTGTGGACGATATCGGCCTGAAACATCTTCTGATATACCTTTTTTTAAGCTAAAATACTTAAATTATCACACTTTTAACCGAAACTGCTCCTACAAATGTATTTTATGGGAAAAGGTAAGCCAAATCATATAATTTTATTTCAGGTAACAGCTTGTGAATGGATAGTAAACCAGGATGTGGATGGTACTATATTAGTTTGTGGATGGTAGTATACCAGGTTGTGGATGGTAGTATACCAGGTTGTGGATGGTAGTATACCAGGTTATGGATGGTAGTATACCAGGTTGTGGATGGTAGTATACCAGGTTGTGGATGGTAGTATACCAGACTTCTGATTGCAGTATTATTATTTTATTATTATTATTATTATTATTATTATTATTATTATTATTATTATTATTATTATTATTATTATTATTATTATTATTATTCGTTGAGATACACTAAGCCATTTTTAGCGCCTGAGGAATGACAGGCAATCAGGCTTGATCCGTAGAAGGGGAAGGGTAGATAAAATTCTGTAGATCAAAAGACCATCACCAGAATGAAGGCACCCACCTTGAAAAAATTATTGCTATATCCTACAATTCTGTATGTTACACAAATGAAAACACCCTTCAGCGGGGTACCTTGATGATGGATCAAGCCCCATTATCTCCTATTTCTCCCCGTTTGCAAGGTTTGCATGATCCTCACAATTTCAGTGCTTCCTCATGAATTTTATATATACACTCCCAGTCAGACTAGGAGGCATTGGTGTCCGCAAGTCATCTCAGATTGCGCTACCTACTTTCCTGTCTTCATGCATTGCATCCAGAGGGCTTGTAGCAGCGATTCTCCCTGAACATCTTAGGGATAAGATTGGAATCCATGACCAAAAGTTTGTTGATGGAGCCAGGATCTGGGATAATCTAACGGGCTCTGAAACCAGGCCTGCTCCCCCAACAACTACAAACAGTCGCACTGGGATGGCCCAATAGTGGAGAACATAGTCTCAGCAATGCTTCAGAGTGTGTCAGGGAAGGATAGAGCACGCCTCCTGGCAGTGAGAGCTCATCATGCAGGGGACTTTCTGTTGGCTCTTTCCAACTCCAGCCTTGGCACACGCCTCGACCCACAGACTATCCGCATTGGTGTTGCCCTTCGACTTGCCGCCTCTTTTCTCGCCGAACACAGGTGTATTTGTGGCAGTGAAGCAGCAGACCGATTCGGGTACCATGGTCTTGTGTGTCGTAAATCCGAGGGAAAGATTGCAAGACATGAAGAGGTCAATAACATTATCAAGAGGAGCCTCACAACAGCCGGATGCCCAGCAGTAAGGAAGAAACCCCAACTATACAGATCTGATGGCAGCCAAAAGCGTCCAGATGGTATCACCCTTCAAGCCTGGACAGACGGCAAGCAGGTGGTGTGGGACTACACATGTTCATCTACCTTGGCTGATATCTATCTCCAATACACTAGGGGGGAAGGAGGGGCAGCTGCCACCTTCAGGGAGTCCCAAAAGTCGAGAAAATATAGAGAACTTGCCCATCATTATATGTTTGTTCCCATAGGCTTGGAGACCCTTGGCTCATGGGGAAAGAGTGCATCTAAGTTCCTCAAGGAGCCGGGCAAAAGACTCAACAGGGTAACTAGGGATCCCAAAAAGCTAGTTTTCTGTTCCAGCGACTCAGTGCTGCTGTTCAGAGGGGTATTGCATGCTGTATTTTGGGCACGCGCTCCAGCTCTGAGGAGCTGGATGAGATTTTCGCATTATAATCAATGACAAACACGTAACAATATGTACTAGACATGTATCTCTCACACCTCTTGTACTGTATATGCCATCTTTATATCAACAACGTATCTCTTAAATCTTTTGTACCATATTATGTAATAAATAAATAAATAAATAATATATATATATATATATATATATATATATATATATATATATATATATATATATATATATATATATATATATATATATATATAATCACCAATAGTTGCTGTTCCTAACATCTACTTAGGTTCTTATGATAACATAATGTAAAAATTTGCACAAGACTACTTTTCCTCTCTGAGTCTTCATCTTCTAAATTAATATTTATACATATTGTAGCAATAATACATCCTGCATCACACCAGCTTGTGGATACTCCCATCTCATCTCCTGGGCAATCTAATACCAGCTTATGGAAGTTCCCAGGGCAGCTAGTGGATGCAGCCATGTAAGTGTTGCTACAGGCGGAGTGGTGATTATCGTATTGCGTTGGCAAGCTGGTGGTGGGTCCAACTTTCAAATGTCCACCGAGGGCGCAATTCTCGTTTCTAATTCTGTGGACGCAGACTCGAGTCTGCGGGACAAGCCTTTATTAAACAACGTTTCGAGCTCTATTTAGAGCGAAACGTTATGGAAAAATATACACAAATGCAGTATAATGCGATCCTTTACTGACTACGTTTCGCCCACACAGTGGGTTTTGTCAAGTTATAAACACATCTACCTGGGAAAGAGAATACACATTTATTGATTACGATTCGCCCACTGTAGGCGAATCACAGTCAATAAATGATTGCATTATACTGCATCTGTGTCTATTTTTCAACCTTGTAGGCATTTTGTATCATATATCTCCAGCGAAACGCTATACAAATGAAGGTTTGCTCTGCATATCTGAGTCCTCGTCCACATCTTTGTCAGCGTTAAGTCCTCAAACCAGTGTATTTAGCAGCGACTTATATTATGTCCGAAGTGCAACCAAATTTTATCCCAGTTGTTACAAAAACCCATATCGATTTCAAATATTAAAAAAAAAAACTCATGAAAAGTTATGGGTATTCTTGATGCCATAATTCTTGTCAGCAGGTAAAGTTACTCTTGTTTAAAACTGAAAGAAGATTTACTCTATCATTTTTAAATAGAGTCAGCTCTGATGTGAGTAATGCTTGCTCTTATGTGAATTATTTTTTCCAGGTGATTTCATGCTCACTATGTGAATGCATACTTTCATGTGAATAGATGTTGATTTGTGTATGAATGAATGATTACTTCCATGTGAATAATCACTCTTATGTGACTTCATGCTCACCCTCATGTGAATTTATGTTCATTATCAAGTGAAGTAATAGTTTCTAGAGCCATGTGAAGCTCAGTTCCTTTCATGTGAAAAGTAACCACTGGCAACCCATCATGTGATGACACCCTGGCGCCCATCATGTGAAGGCACCCTAGCACCCATCATGTGATGACACTCTAGCACCCATCATGTGATGACACTCTAGCACCCATCATGTGATGGCACACTGGCACTCATGTAATGACATTCTGGCACCCACCATGTGATGGCACCCTTGCACCCATTATGTGATGGGACCTTGGCATCTATCATATGATGGAACCTTGGCATCTATCATGTGATAGAACCTTGGCACCCATGTGATGGAACCTTGGTACCCATGTGATGGGACCTTGGCACCCATAAAAGTCCATGAAATCCTTTAAATTGTAGCATTTAGTTTATCAGATGTCAAATAATACAACAAACAGGTGAAAACTGCAACACCCCCCTAAAAAAAATAACGCACAATACCGGATTTAAAACAGTTCAGAACTACCCCACAATACGGGGATAACATAATTCTCAGTTACCAAAAATACCGGGGGTTAAAACGTTTCATAACTAACCCACAATACCGTTGTTAATTCGTAACTAACTCACTATTTTGTTAAGACGCCGGTTATCTCCCATCGAGGCAGGATGACCCAAAGAAGAAGAAACACTTTCACCATCACTTACTTCATCAATGTCTTGCCAGAGGCAGGCTGATACTACAGCTCAGATCCCCCCTCCAGACTGCAGTCATCATTTGAACAATTATAGCATGAATTAACTTTGAACAATTATAACATGAATTAACTTTGAACAATTATAACATGAATTAACTTTGAACAATTATAACATGAATTAACTTTGAACAATTATAACATGAATTAACTTTGAACAATTATAACATGAATTAACATTGAACAATTTTAGCATGAATTAACTTTGAACAATTATAACATGCATTAACATAAATACATAAATGCGAGATCGTATTACTGCTTGAACAGAAACACGAGAAACTACCGAGAAAACTTAGGTTAGATTTGTCAGGAAACAGGACAAGAGTTTCCTGACGTAGGTCTTAGTCATGTGATGAACCCGCACCTGGAGCTTTTGGTCATCTAACTGAGACCTTCCGCAGGCTTACCGGTCCACCTCTTTAAAAATTATCATGATTATTCGAGAGAACTGAAGAAGTATACCGTATAATCTAGTCTTTCTCATTTTGGTGTCACGGTAGTTTTAATGTCACAGTAAATTACCTACGTTTGCTTACCGGGGATCGTATGGTAAAGTTTCTCATAGGAAGTTTAACGTATTTTAAACTTCTCTTACTCCAGTGTTTACTGTAACTACAGTTTTTTTCCCCGGCGCTTACTGCACCTCTTCTCATTACACGCCTTGCCTGAATCTTCCCCTCAAGGTCCTGCAAAATGTCTCTCTCGGGAGATTTTCGATAAGAACGCGGCAGGTCGTTTTGATAATCCGGGAAAGAAACATTTGTTGTGTTTCAGTAACAAACCTTCAGTGGTTTCTTGACCCAAATGAATTTCCGTAATTATTCACTTGCAGTGTACTTTGTTTATATTGAGACTTTTACAGTAACGCGAGAAAATATGATAGTAAAGTCACTATTAACTAAGACCTTGACCCAGTATGGTGTAGCGGCACGCTGAATACTAAAGCTTGCCTGGGATGTAAGCGTTTGGTGTCGAAACCCACTTGTCGGCAACGAGATATAATTTTTATGAATTTACCATCTATTTGTGGGAAGAAATCAGGTGTGATTCAAAAAAGATGAGGTTTGCTCAATGCCTTGTAACAAAAGCATCTCTGCACTCCCCTTGAAGAGCGAAGAAGCAACTGGCAAAATAGCTTTAAAATATGCCATACAGAGGAGTATTTAAGTGATAAAAAGTAACCTAATTTCTACGAAAATCGGGAATGTACTGAAAAGATGACTAAAACAAAATTTTAAGCAAAAACAAAAAAATATTTTACATGTAATCAATCATTTCTTTCGCTCGATCATTTATTGGCCTATAATTTTTCAAGTCGTCTACTTTATTCCAAATACTTTCCCCAATATCCTAATTATATCACTATTAACTTTTTCCTCCGAAGCCAACTTTAAAAACATTAAGTCTTCTTAAGTAAACAAATTTAAGAGAGAGAGAGAGAGAGAGAGAGAGAGAGAGAGAGAGAGAGAGAGAGAGAGAGAGAGAGAGAAAGTCGTAAAAGTTTCTAAGCTTAAAGTCCTAAACTGTTACCAAAATGTTGAAATCCCATTAACTTGTGAATTATAAGCTGAAATGTCACCTAATACCCGAGGTGAGGCTTCTTTAGTTACGGAAAGTGTTGTACATGTTTGATACACAGTACCGACAAGATGAAGAATTAGACACGTGGGCAACATCTGGGTGTCTTTATTGTAGACGTTTCGTCATCCAGTGGCTTTATCAGTACAAATTCAAGGATATAATTGAAAGACTGAAGCAACATTTACAAAAGATGAGGTAATCAGTCCCTGAGTCTTGGAGTTGGAGAAGATACCCAGATGTTACACATATGTCTTATTCTTCAAGAAGTGTTTCTCAGAGTTGTGTGAAGGAGATGTTCTTTAGTATTAGAAATTCTTCCAGAGAAAAATAAAAAGAACATGGAGGAGAATAATTACCTTTTTTAAAATTTTACGATATATTTCTAGACCTCTGCCTTTTATATCAGGTCGTGTGAATAAACAGTTTAGAGCACCGGTAAGTTGATAAATGAGACACTTGTTCAACATGTTATCAAGACGGATGGATTGAACACACTGACTCCAGGCTGAGAGACTGATTACTTCAAACTCCTCCTCATCTTCCACCTTTCTCTGCATTGGACTGAAGACGCCACTGGGTTGGTGAAACGTTTCCAGAATAATGATACCCAAATGTTGCTCAAGTGTCTCATAATTCAAGTGGTGTTCCCCTCCGTTCCTCTCTCTTCCTTCCCTCATGGCAGTTCCCAGGTAGTAGTAACTCCAGCTCTTCTGAAACGACACCTTTGAAGCTTCCGTAGCTGTTGAATTTGTTGTAAAATGTTTGACGATGTCCTCGTCACCTCGACGTCTCACAGCTCAGACTGACAGATTTCATTATTTCGTTTGGAATATGACAGGGGAAACTTAACTACTAGCCTTTGTTCTTACTTTGTAACTTTTATATAAAGTAAGATCTCTCTCTCTCTCTCTCTCTCTCTCTCTCTCTCTCTCTCTCTCTCTCTCTCTCTCTCTCTTCATCTCTCTCCTTCTCCTTCGCTTGCTTCCCCTTCTAATGTCGCATTCCCATACCTTTGATTCCATCCTTTTCTCATTAAGAAAGCCGGTTACGATATGACCTCATACAAGCCTTCCAGATCTAAACATGCTAAACAAATCTGATATACTCAAGCATGAAGATGTTTCTGAAGCGCAAGGTGATATAATTCCACCAAGTAGTGGTATAAAATTCCGTGGTTAATAGTTTAATACTATGACCATTTTCTCGGAGTTGTATATCACTGGATTATTCAGACTGCCAAGAGCAATTAAGTTCTTCCAAAATTAGTTGAACAAATACTTTGTGAATTTAGGGCTTTACTAGTCACAGTTCACTCTAGGCAGCAGGAACCATCATCCTAGTTGAGGTTTCGGAAATAGGATATTCGGTTGGTTATTGTCCATGAACAAAGTATCTAGGAGCAGGATTAGGTAGTGGGATAGCACTAGTTCAGTAGCAAGATTGTTTGGCGAATACAATTTGGTTCACATCTCACTTCCTGCTGCATGCCGGTGCTGTCTCGAGGGACTAAAGGGTCGGGAGAGACCCTTCTGCTTTATTATCTATGCCTCTATCACTTAGATAACTCAAAATAAAGAATTAAACAGTCTTCCGTAGATACTCAGAGTGGACTGCAATGTTTTCTGGTATCTCACTTTACAATACTCTCGCCCTTTCTCTCTCCCTCGTAGTCGCGTCCTTCTCTTCACTTTTCGCTCCCCTTCCATTCTTCTTTCCCCTCCCACTCTCCCTCTCCATTTATAGACATGACATTAAACTGAAAGAAGCTATGATTCTCTACGTAAATAATGTTGATTTTTGTTTACATGACAATTAGTTATGGAATTCAGAGGTAAGATTTTGATGTAAGCTGCACACACACATCCCTCATCCACACATCTAATACCCATACACATTCGTCACCCCAATATAGTGTACATCACTATCACATTTACCACCCTAGCATACATCCCCATACATGACCGCCCACACATTCAAAACCCTCACATTTATTCCCCTTACATACATGACCCACACATCCATCACCCTCACACATACATGACCCACACATCCATCACCCTCACACATACATGACCCACACATCCATCACCCTCGCACATACATGGGACACACGCATAATGTGTAATGTTTTGCTCTTTTGAACGAGAGTCCGTCGACAAACTACGATTATCTTACACTATTCCTGTAAATATAAACTTAACTATATTATAATGGGGATGGGTTAAACCCGTAAGTACCTTATAGCATCTGGATATTTAAACAAGACAAAATATCAGGGAACACTCAGCTACCGCCTGCCTCACGCGGTGAGATCTTTCCTTGCGCATCTGTTTATCTATACACTATACACAGGAACACATCTCATCAGTTCTGTGAAGGGCGTTATTTATCACTATATTTCCCTGTTGACCATACCCGCTCTGCAGCGGTGAAGAGAACTAAGTGGTTGTTGTGTTGGCTGCTTATTCGTCAAGAAACAAGTGTCTGTTGACAGGGATTTGATTGATGATGACCTGTGTCAGGAGACAGGACAAGTGTCTGCAGAACGGGATGCAATTTCAACGTCACCTGTATTCGAGTGGAAAATCCTGGTGTGCAGGCGAAACGTTTCGACGATAAAGATAGCTAATGTTGCACATGTCTTACTCGTCAGGACAAGTGTTTCCTGACAGTGGTC
The DNA here is from genome assembly GCA_009830355.1 of Cherax destructor. NCBI lineage: Eukaryota > Metazoa > Arthropoda > Malacostraca > Decapoda > Parastacidae > Cherax > Cherax destructor. The sequence continues at coordinate 337,279 of WNWK01000180.1, read as the reverse complement.
CTCGTCAGATGACGGCCCGTAACTGATTAATTGTCAGCTGGTTTACCTGAGCTAAGTTTCTGCACTCCATTTAATACTCAAAGGATCATTACCTAGAAGTGTGTTGAAATGCCTGTCCTGTGCCAGATGCTCTACCACGGACACTACATATGTGTCCTTCAGTCAAGGGCACAACTATATAAGCCTTGACACAGATGTTGCGATACATTTAATGAGCCATTGAGTGGTTCATCGTATAATTAAGACATCAGTTGGCTTCTCCCTGACAAAGGCAACAACAACAACTGATCAACTCAAAGGAGGACAAGTAACAAACAACTGATTATCTGAAAACAAGAGACAACAACATATCAAAACCTGCGCTTTGCCGCAAACATCCCTTCAGTGTGAAAATTTATTCAGATTCACGTAACGCCGCCATTACAAGCAAGATCTGCTTCATTTTCATTATATTTTTGAGTACCAAATATTTCCCTATTAAAGATTCAAAAGGGCCTATTTTTTGTGCTTTTACCCTTCCCCCTCCCCTGTGAACGCTAGTTGTAATTGGTGTTTTTAATATGCAACAGTGCAAAAAGATATTTGCAAAATGTACACAGTAATTGTTCGTCCCAGTCTCTATCGGGTATTACAACGCTGTAATTGTATTAAGCTTAATTCGATTATTCCACTTGGGTCTAATTGAACTGACAGGCGTTTGCAATTAGCTTATCAGATAGGCCATTAATTTTTCTCCTCCTCGTTAGTTCTTTTTCTCACTATATCTGTACGACAGGTTTCTCCCTTCAGTGGAGGTGGTGCCTTGATGCTGGCGAAGACCTCTTGATCCGGAGAGATACAGAGCAACTCTTGCTTAGATCGACACTGATTAGGTCTTCCCCATCAACAAAACAACGGTAATAACAACAGGTTTTTTACGTGGCATAGACTGAGCGAATATCAAAGAGACGATTGCAGTGCGTACGAAATACTTCATATTTACACGATTAATCTTGATGTAATTACAAATGCAGAACTAATCAAGAAAATCACATGTCTTTGGAAAACATGATTCATTTACAGCAAATAATGGACCCCGATTGCTCGACGTTGTTCAAATATAATTTTAGTAGGTCGTTCAGCCAGCAGGGTAAGAAGTCAAGGTGGAATTAGTGGGATTAGAAATTTGTTTGCAGTCCACGTTTCTCCGTGTTGATATCCTGTTCTAGAGTTGCTGGGTCACTGTTGGGTCGCTGCTGGGCTAGAGTTGCTAGGTCACTGCTTGGTCGCTGCTGGGTCACTGTTGGGTCAATGCTTGGGTCACTGCTGGGTCACTGTTGGTCGCTGCTGATCACTGCTGGGCTACTGATGTATCACTGCTGGTCACTGCTGGGTCACTGCTGGGTTACTGTTGGGTCACTGCTGGGTCACTGTTGGGTCACTGCTGGGTCACTGTTGGGTCACCGTTAGGTCACTGTTGGGATCACTTCTGAGTCACTGCTGGGTCATTGCTGGTTCCCTGGGTCACTGCTGAGTCACTGTTGGATCACTGTTGGGTCACTGCTGAGTCACTGTTGTGACAGTGCTGGTCACTGTTGGGTCATTGCTGGGTCACTGTTGGGTCATTGTTGGGTTACTGCTGGGTCGCTGCTGGGCTACTGATAGGTCACTGCTGGGTCAATGCTAGGCCACTACTGGGCCACTGCTGGGTCAATGCTGGGCCACTGCTGGGTCTCTGCTCAGCTGCTACTGTACCACTACTGTACCACTGCTAGGCAACTGCTGTACCACTTTTGAGATATTACTTTACCAATCTGGGTCACAACTGAGCCACTACTGGACCATTGCCGGGTCACTGCTGGGCCACAGCAGGACGACAGCTTGATCACTGTTAGACTACTGTTAGATCTTAGCTGGACCACTAGTGAACCATTGTCGAACCACTAGTGGACCACTTCTGAGGATCTCCAAGTAAGATTGTAAATTGATGAGCTGTCGTATCCCTTTTTGTCCCAATCTATTTGAGGCTTGCAGTAACCTATGAGTTATGAAGAGCAGCAACTGAGGCATGTAGCATTATATCACTGACTCGATTGTTGGATTGTATTGTGATTAAAAGCTTTTAGCTGGGCGTGGAACACCTGCGTTATGGAAGGAGTTAAAAGTTGGAGAGAGAGAGAGAGAGAGAGAGAGAGAGAGAGAGAGAGAGAGAGAGAGAGAGAGAGAGAAGAGACCAGGGTGTGATTATGAGAGAATAGAAGTTGAGGTTGTGGGGATTATTGTTACCGGTCTCATGAGACCTAATAGAAGCCACTTCTGAAACCAGTGCTAAAGGAATTGGTGGAAATTTAGAATGATTCACCAAGATCAGTTTATGCTAAATTGTAAGTGTTTGTTACCAGTAATTGTTGTTCTGCCTGAGTTCTTTCAATTATTTAAGGGATTATTGAAAAATCTTCTTGTAATATTGTATCAATTACCTCCCCAGTGGTCTTGTAATAAATGTTACTATATCTAGTAATTGTTCGTGTTCTATACATTCAATAATAGCTTAATAGATGGTCATAGTCAAACGAAATAGGGTATATTACTTTCCCATTTTTAATTTTTCCCTTGAACAGAATATGTTGATATTGAGTTGTGTATTCTTAAATGTACTATCGGGTGGTCATAGACAGTTTCACACAAATTAGCATGTTCAGTGGTAATTAATGACTGGCTTAATAAGATGTGAATATGTTTGCTTGCACCCCAGTATTATAAGAAGTAAATTAAGCGGACCACCGATGGGTGGCGAGGGAGCTTATTACCCCCTGGTAATAAGCCTCCTCGCCACCATGGATAAGACTAAGTGTTTAATAAGTGTTCTACTGAAGGGTGAACAGCCTTTTAGTTGCAAATACATTGTCTAACAAACTGCTGTTGCTACACATTATATCGTATCTCATAGACGTATTTAACCTCATTTTTTTCCTTTAAATGCGTATTGCCTATTACCAAGCTCTTTCTATAGATACTTGAATTAATGTAATACAGTCGGAAACAGGAGATCTTAACAATGCAGAAAAATCCACATGCGGATGGAAATCTTTATCTCTGGATCTTTCGCACTCTCGTGCATCGTCAGGAGCTGTGCAATGTTGCAAGACAGATATAAGGGGAAATTCTCTGAGACAAGACAGAAGGTATGCAACGTTGCATAGCTCCTGACAACGCACGAGAGCGCGAAAGATCTAGAGCTAAAGATTTCCATCCCCATGTGGCTTGTTCCCTGGCACTCCAAACTTGCCTACTACGCCTCTGCAACAGTCTCCATCACAATACATCTTAACACCTCCCAAAATTTCTTTTGTTTACCTCTCTTCTCCAGGTGCATAAACACTTAATCTAAATCACTTCTCACGTCCCCCCTTATTCTAATCCACATAATTCTTAAATTTAATCGCCTATACCCACTCTTTTCCGTCCACAGTCGATCGTTTTATTTTACCAATACCCCTTCTTTAGCTCTAGTTCTCTCAGATACTCCTGATTTAACCTCATTTACACTACCGATGTACTGATGCACCTAATTTTGCAATATCTGATAATGCTTCTCTTTCTCTCTCTCTCTCTCTCTCTCTCTCTCTCTCTCTCTCTCTCTCTCTCTCTCTCCCTCTCCTTTACCCATGCCCTGTCTTCTCACCCCTAGTCCTTTCACCATCCCTTTGTCTTCCCATCCTCTCCTACTCTTCCTATCCCCTGTTCCTCATGTTTTACCACATCCCTGCCAATCCTCAAGCCTTCACTTTCCACTTTCCCACACTAAGGTTCCACGACTGTCATAGGAGGCGACACGAGGGGCTGAGCGAGACGGACACCTGAAGCCACAACATTTGCTGGTGAGAACCAGGTGCGCCTGACACTTCATCTCTTTCCTGGAGGCTGCATCCTCGTTTCTATTTCGTCCTTTCCCTCTTTTTCCCCCATTATCCTCTACTCCCCCCTCGTCCTCCTCTTTCTCTCTCTCTCTCTTCCCTTTCTCTTCCCCTTTCTTGACTCTTATTCTGACTTCTCAAGATGACGTGCTTTCTCAAGCACAAAATCCCTTAACGCACCCTCCCGAATGAAGATGTCATTTACAGCAGTATTATATACACACATGTCACTCGCACATTTTATTTAAAAGGAAAAATCGTCGCCTTTTCATTGTACGTTCAGAGGAGCTTTGATCAAAAGTGAACATGACGGTGGGGAGGTCACGTGGGTGAACGTGAAGGTGACGCGGGTGAACGTGGAGGTCACGCGGGTGAACGTGAAGGTGACGCGGGTGAAGAGAAGGTGACGCGGATGAAGACACTAGTCAAGCAGGAAGGTAAAATGTAAAATTAAAGGAAAACGAGGAAAACTAATTAAATTAAGGCATCTCTATACTTCTTAATAAAGTGTTATTATTATTACTATTACCTAGTTTACGAGTAGAAAAGCGAGCCTTTTATTAGACGACTTTACGCCTTAATTACGAAGTCTAGTTTGTTGGTTACTCGCTGTTCACTATAGAGTACACAACTCGCCCTCAATATCGACATGAAGATAGATGTTACGGATCAACCTGGTGACTTAGTGACTTAATGATGAAGAGGGAAAAGCCGAAAAGCCCCTTACTTTAATGTCCAATGTAAGTATTGGGTGGAGATAAAAGGTATAGAATACCTACCCAACATTCTTGCCCGTCCTTTGAAGATCCGTCTTAAATCAAACCTACTTACCCAGCATTCTCCACTTGACTCTCCACACTATTTGTATACTCGTGTACTCTTTACCCAGGTAGATCTTTTTGTGACTTGATGAAGTCCACTGTGTGGGCGATACGTAGTCAATAAAGGATAGCATTATACTGCATTTGTGTTTATTTTTCAGTCGTAAGTATTGGGTATGAATTGTTTCAGCCACGATATTGTATCTTATATTTTCTAAGTAGAACCTGAACAACTATCCTGTCATTGTCTGTCTACGGTCAGTGACTCTGATCACAGTCCAGTAGACTACAAATTTGTATTCAGAAATATTTTTCACTTAATAAGCATATCTTCAAAAATCCTTTACCGTCTGTACTAGCAATTTGTACAATAAATTAACTGAAACATTAATTTAGAAAAAAAATCCCACCATATGTCAAAGTGTTAAAATACCGATGATTAATTTTTGCCTGTGGTCATGCATGTAAAAATATAAAGCCTTTCTACTTCGATTACATTCGCTGGTCGCCTCTTTAAAAGTCATGGTGGAAAGCGAGTTTGAGGGAGGCCCATTTGTCTTGAATACACATTGTTGGAAATGGTAGGTGTTTTATATTTAATGTTTATCGAAAACCCACAACCGTTTGGTTCCATGCTCACTATTACTTTATCCAGACTTCCTTTCTCATCAAAAAAAAATCGTCGATGTACAAAGAGAAAAAACAATATGTACGCTTGATTATAACGCCATTTCGCTCGTGTTTGAGCTGTGTGAGCTCCTGTGAGCGAAACGTGGTTACCACAAAGCATTACATACATTTTTTTTGTCTAATTGCCCATCATATTGGTAACTCTGAATCGTTCCAGTTACAATTTCATATATGTTTTTACAAGAACTGAGGTTATGGATGGGATAATTAGGAATATCTATAATATCACATCTCCCTTTCAATACCCGAGTGTAATCAGCGTCAAATCCTGTCTTGTACAGCTAGGAGAAGCTAGTATACAAAAAAGCCCAAAATGGAATATAACCGGGAGGATCACAACTTCTCTCAAACACACATGTTGCTATAAAAACAAAAATATCGTTCAAAGTACATTTATAAAAACAAAAACTCTCTTAAATGTCCCTCGAATGTGTTTGATTTCTTGCAAAGGTTTCAATATCTTTGAAACTGAACGAACTCGGGGAAACTTCTTAAGATCACACATAGGTTACGTATGTATGCTATAAAGAAAACAATCCTCACGGTATCGTGGCTGGAACACTTCATAAATACATGCGACGCCTGCCGGTCATCAATGCACCGCCTTGTGTATTCATCTAAGGAACACTTGCCACGGTGCGACCTAGACTAGTTTCAGGGAATTACTTGCTTATAATTCTTTTATTAAGTTTGACATATTTCAACCAATGTTCTGGTGTCTGTCAGCTGGACAGTTTTCTAGTCCAAAATCCATGGCTTAGAGGGGGTAAAAATTAGCAAATAATGGAAAAAGCAAAAAACAAAAGTACTCAAATTCTATAAAAGTACTTTAGATGTATTAAATATGAAATGTTCGTATACAAGATCTTTTTTTTAGCTGGCTTTAATGCTGGGTGCTGATGCATGGCATGCTGTTCTTCATTAAAGCACATCAGTCCATCAAACTTTAATGTACACTTTTGATCCACAACGTTCACTGTATATTAAATGTTTATGCTTCTGCATAGTAATAATAATTTTGCCATGCTTAAACACAAGAAATCGGTATATTGACTTCTATGAATAAATAAACACTGCAACTTTTGTTCATTATTTACTATTCGGTCTTGACTCTATATTTTATGTTTATGTATAATAAATAAAATGTAGATTTTGTGTGAAATTAAGTTTAGTTTCCGCTGTCTAGTTAATTAAATAGATTATCTCCAGGTAGATTCAGTGTGCACTGCTGATCCATGGTGTCACAGTGTGCACTGCTGATCCATGGTGTCACAGTGTGCACTGCTGATCCATGGTGTCACAGTGTGCACTGCTGATCCATGGTGTCACAGTGTGCACTGCTGATCCATGGTGTCACAGTGTGCACTGCTGATCCATGGTGTCACAGTGTGCACTGCTGATCCATGGTGTCACAGTGTGCACTGCTGATCCATGGTGTCACAGTGTGCACTGCTGATCCATGGTGTCACAGTGTGCACTGCTGATCCATGGTGTCACAGTGTGCACTGCTGATCCATGGTGTCACAGTGTGCACTGCTGATCCATGGTGTCACAGTGTGCACTGCTGATCCATGGTGTCACAGTGTGCACTGCTGATCCATGGTGTCACAGTGTGCACTGCTGATCCATGGTGTCACAGTGTGCACTGCTGATCCATGGTGTCACAGTGTGCACTGCTGATCCATGGTGTCACAGTGTGCACTGCTGATCCATGGTGTCACAGTGTGCAGTGCTGATCCATGGTGTCACAGTGTGCACTGCTGATCCATGGTGTCACAGTGTGCAGTGCTGATCCATGGTGTCACAGTGTGCACTGCTGATCCATGGTGTCACAGTGTGCACTGCTGATCCATGGTGTCACAGTGTGCACTGCTGATCCATGGTGTCACAGTGTGCAGTGCTGATCCATGGTGTCACAGTGTGCACTGCTGATCCATGGTGTCACAGTGTGCACTGCTGATCCATGGTGTCACAGTGTGCACTGCTGATCCATGGTGTCACAGTGTGCACTGCTGATCCATGGTGTCACAGTGTGCACTGCTGATCCATGGTGTCACAGTGTGCACTGCTGATCCATGGTGTCACAGTGTGCACTGCTGATCCATGGTGTCACAGTGTGCACTGCTGATCCATGGTGTCACAGTGTGCACTGCTGATCCATGGTGTCACAGTGTGCACTGCTGATCCATGGTGTCACAGTGTGCACTGCTGATCCATGGTGTCACAGTGTGCACTGCTGATCCATGGTGTCACAGTGTGCACTGCTGATCCATGGTGTCATGCAGTGTGCACTGCTGATCCATGGTGTCACAGTGTGCCCGCTGATCCATGGTGTCAGTGTGCACTGCTGATCCATGGTGTCACATGTGTGCTGCTGATCCATGGTGCCACAATGTGCTGCTGGGTCCATGGTGTCACAGTGTGCACTGCTGATCCATGGTGTCAGAGTGTGCACTGCTGATCCATGGTGTCACAGTGTGCACTGCTGATCCATGGTGTCACAGTGTGCACTGCTGATCCATGGTGTCACAGTGTGCACTGCTGATCCATGGTGTCACAGTGTGCAGTGCTGATCCATGGTGTCACAGTGTGCAGTGCTGATCCATGGTGTCACAGTGTGCAGTGCTGATCCATGGTGTCACAGTGTGCAGTGCTGATCCATGGTGTCACAGTGTGCAGTGCTGATCCATGGTGTCACAGTGTGCAGTGCTGATCCATGGTGTCACAGTGTGCAGTGCTGATCCATGGTGTCACAGTGTGCAGTGCTGATCCATGGTGTCACAGTGTGCACTGCTGATCCATGGTGTCACAGTGTGCACTGCTGATCCATGGTGTCACAGTGTGCACTGCTGATCCATGGTGTCACAGTGTGCACTGCTGATCCATGGTGTCACAGTGTGCACTGCTGATCCATGGTGTCACAGTGTGCACTGCTGATCCATGGTGTCACAGTGTGCACTGCTGATCCATGGTGTCACAGTGTGCACTGCTGATCCATGGTGTCACAGTGTGCACTGCTGATCCATGGTGTCACAGTGTGCACTGCTGATCCATGGTGTCACAGTGTGCACTGCTGATCCATGGTGTCACAGTGTGCACTGCTGATCCATGGTGTCACAGTGTGCACTGCTGATCCATGTTGTCACAGTGTGCACTGCTGATCCATGGTGTCACAGTGTGCACTGCTGATCCATGGTGTCACAGTGTGCACTGCTGATCCATGGTGTCACAGTGTGCACTGCTGATCCATGGTGTCACAGTGTGCACTGCTGATCCATGGTGTCACAGTGTGTACTGCTGATCCATGGTGTCACAGTGTGCACTGCTGATCCATGGTGTCACAGTGTGCACTGCTGATCCATGGTGTCACAGTGTGCACTGCTGATCCATGGTGTCACAGTGTGCACTGCTGATCCATGGTGTCACAGTGTGTACTGCTGATCCATGGTGTCACAGTGTGCACTGCTGATCTATGGTGTCACAGTGTGCACTGCTGATCCATGGTGTCACAGTGTGCACTGCTGATCCATGGTGTCACAGTGTGCACTGCTGATCCATGGTGTCACAGTGTGCACTGCTGATCCATGGTGTCACAGTGTGCACTGCTGACCCATGGTGTCACAGTGTGTACTGCTGATCCATGGTGTCACAGTGTGTGCTGCTGATCCATGGTGTCACAGTGTGTGCTGCTGATCCATGGTGCCACAGTATGTACTGCTGATCCATGGTGCCACAGTGTGTACTGCTGATCCATGGTGTCATAGTGTGCACTGCTGATCCATGGTGCCACAGTGTACTGAAGGCTTTTCTAGGTGGTTGCCTTGTTGATGGTGAAGCATTCTTGAGCAGGGGAACTGGAGCTAACCTCCCTGTTCTTGGATTAAACCTGATTACCTCCAATTCCTTAGGAAATGTATAATTCTAACTCTTTGTGCTATTCGCTTCTTGATGAATATAATAATAATAATAATAATAATAATAATAATAATAATAATAATAATAATAATAATAATAATAATAATAATAATAATAATAATAAATACTTAAGATTTATGTCTTTGACAATACAAAAATGTTTTAACCAAAAGCAAAAAGTTTCTGATTATGATTTTGTAAATATGTATTTATAGCAAAACACAAAATTAGAGGGTTTATGTAATATACATTTTATGCAATTAGTACACAGTCGAACATTCATTGAAAAAGTCTGAATTTCTGCCTGCTGCTGAGGCCTTCTACATTATTGTTTTCGTGGGTAAACGCTAAAGCAGGAAGGGCAACACTCCTTAAAAATGCGAAGTAATCAGGTTTGATCCAAGGAAGGGGAAAGTAGCTCTAATTCATTGGATCAAGAGCACTTCATCGTCATCATTATACCATCCTTGAAGGGAGGCTCTCGTCAGTAGATAAAGAGTAGAAATAGTTGAATAAACCACGGCACGGGTGGGGATCGAACTCACAGTAAGTGAGTGGTAAAACTCGAGGCCAGTTTGTAAGCCACTGGGTCAGTTTGTAATCATGTTATTACGACTTCTTCAGTCTAAAAGATAGTTCTTGTCGTACCCCGCCATAGTGTCAGCAGCCTTTGAAAGGGCCTTGTTATGCCAGAGACCCGTGCCAGGACTGTCTGGAGTGACTGGAAGGCTCAGTGCCGACAGTATTAAGATATAAAAATATACAGTCACTTGATCAAAAGATCTTATTAAAGGCTTTGCTGTGCACAAATTTGTACTGCCCACAACAACAGTAATGATTATAAAGCATTATATTTCTCCTAATTTTGGATAAATATAATAATGATAATAATAATTGGTAATAATGAGTGAATTTTGTGTATGCTGAGTAAGTTTAAACTTTTAAGAGTACAGACGTGTTTCTGGCACTAAATTGAGTGAAAGTTCGTACAGAAACGTTTTATTGAGTTTTTATTGTCTTTAGGTGATTTGATGCAGTAGATCCCCAGACATAAATACCATTGGTGAGATAAAGATAGATTAATAGTAGTAAAAATAAGTATAGTATTGTTTGAGGCAAATAGTAACGTATCTTAGAGAGGATGCCAATTATTTTGGAGACCTTATTGGTCATGTGCTGGATGTGGTTGCTGAAATTCAAGTTGCTGTCAAGGTACAGGATAAAGAATTTTTTCCCTCGTTTTGTCTTACAATGTGAGAATTCATTAATCATTATATTTAGTTGATATTTGCAGCTCTGTTCTCAAACATCATACAGAAGGCCTTGCCAATGTTAAGAGTGAGTTTACTGGTGGTCATCCAAGTAAATATCTTTATTAGCTCATCATTAACAGTGTTAATGAGAGAATTTAGATTTGAATAGATGATAAAAGTTTTATCATCTGCAAACAGAACAGGTTTAAGTACCTGAGATGCATTTATGAAGGTCATTAATGTGTATGAAGAAAAGCAGAGGGCCGAGAACACTGCCCTGAGGCATCCGTATGTTGAAAGATTGAGTCTCCTTGATGTACACAAATTGGTGTCTGCTGTTAAGGTACACCTTTAAGTATACAATGATGTCATGCAATAATGTTTAAGCTAAAGACACAGGATGCTTTGGTCTACTCTACCGAAAGCTTTCCTAAAGTTTATGAAGAGTGCCATTGGATATTCATTATTTTCTATAGCTGTATAAATTATGTCAAGCATTTCTATAACTGGCAAAGGATAAGTATATTAAGTGACACCGGAAAAAGTATACTCTTTATGAATTAGTTTTTTGAAGGTTTTAGTCTCCACCTTTACGTCTAAATAAGCATGCATAAAAAAATAGCTTTCAAGGAAAAAATCTAAATATAAAGCAAAAAGCAATTTCAGCAGTTCGTTATTAAACAATAATGAATATTTCATGGACTGAATGCCAGGTCCTAAAATGTTTTGAGTTCCATGGTATTTGTTAGACTAGACAACAGTCGACTGCACGTGGGTAATTTAATTATACACTCACATCAAAAATAATTTAAGCAATATAATAAAGAGTAAAGTAAGTTCTTAGTGCATTTAATGTAAGAGGCACATTCTCTCTCTCTCTCTCTCTCTCTCTCTCTCTCTCTCTCTCTCTCTCTCTCTCTCTCTCTCTCTCTCTCTCTCTCTCTCTCTCTGTATATATATTTAGATATAAGCACGCATCGTTGTATGTATGTGTGCAGTGTGGTCAGTGTTATTTGGAAAGCTGGAAAGTGCCGCTGAATGATGGTGCTTTATTTTACGTATCAGATCTCCCAAAATATATAAACGTTTATGTTTCACGCCTGGAGAACTGAGGACTGAGCCTCGACTACTGCGCTGAATGATGCACACGGGTTTGCCGCCTCACACAAGTATAATCCACCCAGAATTCAAATATGCAAACCAGTAGTTAACGTTTGGTTTTCCCAATGTACATAACATTACAGTTTGTGACCAAAATATTTTTAGACGACAGAATTTTATATTTGCACAGGTGTAGCAGCCTTGAACGTGAAGAGACTTGGGTATAGTGTATTCTGGCTTATGTTACTATCACTTTTATGGCGCTTATAGGAAGCATTGCATTTATACAGCGCTTGAGGACTGAGAGGCAGTCAAGTTTCGCATAAGGAATGAAAGTAAAGTTGCAGTTCCTAGACGGGAATTGTTGTTGCTGGTATTAAAGATTACTTATTATTTGAAGACAATAATTTTCTAATGATCCCGTGGAAATAAAATTCACTCAGTAATTTCTTTTGTCTTTGCTGGTCAAGGGAGGTTCCTTGATGCAGGTGAGTGGCTCTTGAGCCAAGAAACTGGATCTGTCCTCCCCTTTCATGGATCAGACCTTATTGCCTTTCATTCCTCTAATACTGTATAACCCCTAATAATAAATTTTGTCTGTGAAAGTTATTGATAAATATAATTCGACTCTATTGGGAGTACCTCTTGATGCAAAGAATTCGATATACCCTTCCCTTCCTCGGATCAAACTTGATCACCACCAGTTCCCAAAGTGATGTATGGCTCTTATGGGTTTAGTGCTTGACAATGACTATATTAACAGCGACAGGTCTTCTGGAGTCGAGGATGTAACAGCTTTCATCCTGATTTTCCTTTATATTAACCAGTAACAAATTTACTAAAGCCATGAAGGAAAAAGTTTTTTATGAAATAAAAGTCAATGTGAAGAGTGAAATGATATGAGCATCTATGATGAGGTTTTGATGAATAAGCCACTTGTGCAAAACTTGGGTATCTTTAGTGACGAAAGGCTTCGCCTGCAAGACAGCCTCACCTGTCCAGTACAGGTGAATTCAACACTGGAAACACTGGAAGTAGTTTTGTCGTGATCAGTCCCTCACCAGCCTGAGAGATGCCAAGTCCCAAGTCAGAGTAACTCCAGCTTTGCTGGAACGAAACCTTTGAAGCTCCCGTAGCTGATGATCCCTTTCAGGAAGGGTTGACTACATCCTCAGTGCCCTGTTGAAGTCTCCCTGCTCAGGTTGATACATGTCAACATGTATCACGAGCCCCATAGTTGACTTTTGTTTCCACTGTGTACTATCATATTGAATAAGGTAGCAACACACTGCTGATATATCCAATTTGGTTTAATGAAATTAAATATGATGTTGAGGTCTTGTAGTAAAAATGAAAACATAAAGTGAATACATAAACAGAGAAATATGAACATGATGAAATCTAGTAGTAAAGGTGAACGCATGGAGAGAGAAATATTATTGACCATGCAGTTATAATGAGTTCGGTTGATTCTTTTCTTCGAAGATTTGGGTGCTCAGTGTAAAACATTCCGCTCACAGCCGAATGGCCCGGAATCAATCCCAAGGCGAGGCTAAATGATTGGCTAAGTCTCCTATCTTCTGCTGCAACTGTCAACATAGCAGTTAATAGATAATCTGGAATGCTGGCTGCATTCCAAAGAAGAGGATCTATAAAGGGCCGAAAGGAAATAAGCCACACAGCGTGGCTTTCCTGGGTTGCCCTGGGTTAACCCTCCAGGGTTAATACGAAAATAAAAATTTTTATTAGTCATCTCATTTATACATTATAATGTGTACTCTGTGCATTACTAAATTTTGTGTAAAAAATTATCGACATTAAAAAGATGGAAGAAACTAAAATGAGGTCTAATTAGAGAATATTTTCAAGCGAGTGCAAAAAAAAATCCTTCAAGAATCTCATATATTAAATAGTGAGGTTCCTTCAAAATCTGCTTGGCTGGCCGTGGCTCCGGCTGGCACCCCTCGCGCCTCACTAATGGCCTGGTGGTGGCACCCAAATCTGGCACCAGAGGGAAGTCGGAGGGTCTGCAGGAACTGTTTACCAAACATCCACATGGGAGGTAAACAAACATTATATTCTTAGATGCTTCGCCTTGAAGACGTTACCTAGAAGTTTATTCCGTTCGTATCAAGGATTCGGTGCCATTAGTTAAATTGCACACGCAAAATTAAGCTCAGATGAGCGTTAATACAAGCAGTGGTGAAGGATAGTCATCACCAACAGATGTCAACGCCAGCGCACACGTCGTTCTTTGGTGTGAGGGGGGAAGAACATCCTCTGGTCCCCTGCATCACGGCCACCTCCCCTCACCTTTCTCCTGTGTTGCGGCCAAACACATCCGTCAAGCAGTGTCACCCTTCCCTTTCTCTCTCTCTCTCTCTCTCTCTCTCTCTCTCTCTCTCTCTCTCTCTCTCTCTCTCCACACACACACACAGCAGGGAGAGAGAGGACCCAGTGATATCAGTGAAGAGGCGGGGCCAGGAGCTGAGTCTCGACCCCCTGCAACCACACAATTAGGTGAGTACAATTAGCTGAGTACACACACACACACACACACACAGTTGAGTGGTGGAAGGACATTGGAGTGGAAGAGGCAGGATCCATACATAGCTTTAAGAAGAATCTTGGAGCCGGTAGAGTGAATCCTGTAGCGGCCAGCGAATATGTGGGGCCAGAAGTTGAGACCTGACCCATGCAACCACATATAGGTAAGTACATATATAGGAGAGTAATACACACACAACCCGCACATATAAAAGAGAGGAGCTTACGACGACGTTTCGGCCCGACTTGGACCATTTACAAAGTGTGTGTATTGCTCCAGTCACGGTATTGTGCCTTTTTGTTATTTATAGGAGAGTACACAAAAAACACAAACATTCAAGGTGGTCAGAAAGTGAAATGATATATGTCGTGCCGAATAGGTAAAATTGGTCAATTACCAAGAACTCATGTAAAATCACGTCCTTTCTAAAATTTTCTCTTATACCTGGAGTTTACCTGGAGAGGGTTTCGGGGGTCAATGCCCCCGCGGCTCAGTCTGAGACCAGGCCTCGTGGTGGATCAGGGTCTGATCAACCAGGCTGTTGCGTGCTGGCCGCACGCAAACTGACGTACGAACCCCAGCCCAGTTGGTCAGGTACTGACTTTAGGTGCCTGTCCAGTGCCTTCTTGAAGACAGCCAGGTGTTTATTGGTAATCCCCCTTATGTATGCTGGGAAGAGTTGAACAGTCTTGGACCCCGTACGCTTATGTGTTGGCTCTCAGTGTACTCGTGGCGCCCCTGTATTTCATTGCATCTCCTGCCGAGTCTTTTGCTTTCACAGGGAGCGACTTTCGTGTGCAAGCCCAGCACCAATCCTTGGAAAATCCTAGAGGAACCAGCACCAAACCTGCACACGAAAACCACTCCCCATGAATCCAAAGACTACGTTTAATTTTTTTTATTTATGTTAATATAAAAATTAATAATTTTGTACCAAAAGAACATTAGAAAACTTACCTAACCTTTTTATAACAAGCTCAATTTAATTTAACCTAATCCAACTAAAAATATTTTAGATAAGTTTACAATAATTTATTAATAAACAAAGACAATGAAATATATTTTTTTTCGTTAGGTCCAGAATGATTTTTGTGAAATTATTGCATACACAAATTTTCGGAAAAAATAGCGTTGCTATTTAAGCTATTTCGTAAGATATATATATATATATATATATATATATATATATATATATATATATATATATATATATATATATATATATTAGTGCACCACGCAGAAACAAGCGAGTATATACAGAGAAAGATCGGAGTGAATAAGAGCGCTGCCTGGGAATCTTGACAGTCTCAGTAGCATTATCGAGTCCTCTCTCTCTCATTCTACCTCTCTCTCTCTCTCTCTTCTATATATATATATATATATATATATATATATATATATATATATATATATATACTAAATTTAAACGATTACATATTTATAGCTACCACCGAACACCATTGATTGTGTCAATCCCTGCTGAATTTTATAGATATATTATAGTGAATATTCATCCTCTTGCTCACCAAACTCTATTTCATGTTTATTCGTAACGTGTCAACAGCAAATTGTCATATTTTAAATTTTAAACAGAAGCTTGTGGAATGGCATTTATATATAAGTATATATATATATATATATATATATATATATATATATATATATATATATATATATATATATATATATATATATATATATATATGTCGTGCCATATAGGTAAAATTATTCAATTAGCAAAAACTCGTTTAAAATTAAGTTCTTTCTAAAATTTTCTCTTATACGTTTAAAGATATATTTTTTTCATTTATGTTAATGCAAGAATTAATAATTTTGTACCAAAAGAATCTTAGAAAACTTACCTAACCTTAAATATATTTTTTTCGTTAGGTTCAGAAGGATTTTTGCGAAATTATTGCATAAACAAATTTTCGCTTGCCTTATTCATCAAGAAGAGCGTTGCTATTTAAGCCAAAATCATAAGTTTTACCTATTCGGCGCTTATATATATATATATATATATATATATATATATATATATATATATATATATATATATATATATATATATATGTGTTGTGTGTGTGTGTGTGTAATATTTCACAACGCTTTATAAACATTATTTTTATAAGCGTTTTCAGCAGACAAATTACATTTTTCGAGATATTTGATAAATATTGCCAGCGGATCAACTTTGCATGGGGAATGTTTTGTTAAAGAAACGTGTACAGCCAGTCAGTTGCAAATACACCTCTGTTTTATAAATGTATATACACGGGTGTTTTATGCATTCATACTCGTGTGTTTTTACTAGTAAATACCAACACCTGTATTCTCTTCTCTCTCTCTCTCTCTCTCTCTCTCTCTCTCTCTCTCTCCTCCATTATATATATATATATATATATATATATATATATATATATATATATATATATATATATATATATATATATATATATATATATGTGTGTGCGTGTATGCTTAACAATTCGCAAACTGGCTAAATTATTTACAAACATTATCTCTCAGTCCACAGTAGGATTCGAACCTACACACACTGCATGAAAGTACCACGTATTTATTATTATTAATATTTGGAAAGAATACAAGCTATGCGTGACAGGTCCTTCACACCCCCACCCGCAACATACTGGGATGCGTGTAATGTCGTATGTAAAGTCATATCTCAGCCTTATAAGCCTTCAGCTGTTATTTTATTTTTACAAGTCCTTAATGATGTGAGCAATCACGAAAGCATACACCACACTTAATATCAATGCATATTAGAATATTTATGATTGTTAGGTAACATATGCGGTTCTTTAGTCTTAAATTGCAAAAAATATTAATTTTAAAGAAAACAAAAAACTTACATGATAAAGACTAGACAAGCTCAGATTCGTGATCAGGTCATCAAAATTAGCTTAAAACCACCAATTTGGTTCCTGAACTGGATAAAAAAGTTAAATTTTGTTGGCTAGTCGTTGGAGGTAGTGGGAATATTGGTAGTAGTAGTGGTTGTGGTGGTGGAATAGTAGTATTATTGGTGGTAGAGGTGACATGAATAGTGATAATGGTAACAGTGGTAGCAGTGACAATAGTGTTAGGTGTAGTGGTAATAGCGGTGGTGGCAGTGTGAGGCAGGAGCACCTGAGTGGGCACCCAGACCCGCCCCTGCACAAGCTAATGGAATTACTCCTGGACTTCACTTGGGTAACTCCCGCACTAGCTAAGGAGATCACCGCGAGGAGATATCACTTCTCCGACCATCCTTTGCGCGCTTCCATACGTTCTTCTATGAGAGGCTATAATAAAACCAAATATGTTCGAGTCCTAAAAATATGTTCGGTATCCTAAAACCCCAGGTCCTCACCTCACCCATGCATAGGAAATAGTACAGGGTGCGGTGTACGTATCTAACGCAGCCAAATTATTAAAACGCTAAAAGGTATAGGTCGGTCATCTCAAAAGGTCCAGCAGCTGGAGATCAATATTCACTCAGGTTTCTACCCTACATGCCATCATCCTGCTCCGCTGTAATGTCGCTGACAACATAGGCCTCCCATTACCAACCACAGATTTCATCGACCTGATTGTGTGTCAAGTTCAACCACTTCACCTTTGGCGACTCTGAATACAAACAGCGTTTTGGGATGGCTTTTGATTCATCAGTCAGTGCCATCGTAAGTAATCCGTACATCAAGAGGAAGAGTCATTTAAGTACATCCCAATGGGTGTAACTTGGCTACGTTATCTGCACGAGTGCTGATCATCGCACCCTGGCAGCGCCACATCTCAGCTCTACTAAGCTCTACACTCTCGCAGCTTGCCACCTGACACCTGCCACTATATATACTCGCTTCTTAGTTATCTCTATGTCAGGACTGAAGAAGCCACTCGGGGCGAAACGTTTCCTTTAATAAATGTCCTGAACTGTACATAAATGTCTTTTCCACATCTATAGAATCTTCCATTAAGTTTACTGAGTAGGAGAAACATTATGAACCGCTTGATGTCCTGCTGCATAGGGACGGAACTTAACTATCCTTCAAGGTTTATAGAAAACCAACAAAGATGATTTGTTGCATTATTTTTCACACAAGAACCTAGAGAGGAGTGATCATCGGTTTCTAATAAAGCACAAAGGATTTCAACTCCTTTCCTTGCAGTGGATTGCTCTTACAATCATCAGATATTCTCTAAGCTTCTGTTTTTTTTCTCTCTTTATCATTGACAGTAAAAGGGAAGCATTACGGATTATTCACACAGCTAGGAAGGAGATTTATTCTTCTGCCAATTAGTGTAGTGACTAACAAGATTGTTAACGCTCTCGCCAAGAGCAATTTTAACATAGACAACGTAACTTCCATCACAATTAAAGAAATTGGCATGAAGAAAAATCAAATTCGTCAAATCCAAGCAAGAGTATAGGGAACCCCGAGTGAAGAATGTGAAAAGCTACATATGGAAGGACCCTCCAGAAGTCTAGGGCAACATGTGAAGGAGAACCAGTACGCATGCAGTATTGAAGACCAGAAAAGAGGTCTACTGAACGGCGATGTCGGCAAAGTGCGATGACTGCATCTTCCACCACTATCATCCACAGTGAAGGCAGCATCATTATTTCGTAAATTTTGGCTGAATTAATTCTACTTCACCAAAAATACTGATATTAGGCGAATAATGGCCCCACCCCTCTGCACCAGACCTCTTCCTCTCTTGCCTCTATTCTTACCCTGCTTATTCCAGTCTTTCTATTGAAATGACAAAGCTCCCTTGAGCGAAAAAATCTCAATAAATATCCTATTATTACTCGTACGCCTTATTTCATATCTCTGTTGTCCATTGGTCAGCCATGCCTCGATCCAGGAGAGAACATCCCCAATACCGTGTGCGGTTTCTTCAAATGTTAGGAAAGCTTATATAATCTTAAATGCTCTGTGGACTGATCACATCTTTACCTTTCCACTGCTCCTGCTGCCTCCATATTCAGTCACCTCTGTATTCGGCTGAAAATGTCTAATGTGTAGTCGAAACTTTTCGGAAATAAATATGGCTGACTATTGCACATATATCTTATTCATCTACTTATCAATATCCTATACGATTATTGTGATGATGTTTTGTGAAAGCTGATATGTTCTTTGAGAGGATTTTGAGAAAGATGACATTAAGTAATTTGAGGGGCATCTGAGAAGCAGGCATGATGTAATATGAGAAGCCTTGGTAAAGCTGACGTAATGTGACCTGAGATGCTTGGAAAGTACTGACAGGTAATCTGAGAAGCTCTGGGAAAGCTGACATACGTAATGTTAAACAGTTCAGCTTGAAATAAGTGGAGTTCAATTACCCTAAGTTCAATACTAAAAAGAACAATGTAGAGTTCAGGTTCTTCGTCTCTGCCGAAGTAGAAGTTCTTGTTTTTCTATTCTTTTGCTGCGAAGTATTTTGTTCTTGTCACATAGCACTATTATATTTATGGGGAAGCACTAAATCCATAGGAGTCGTAGAGCGCTTTGGGAATGTAAGATAATCAGGATTTAAGTAAATAGTGGCCCAAATTCCTTGGATCAAGAACTCTCCACCGGTATTAAGGCTCCTACTTGTAGAGATTACAGAGCGTTGAGGGGAAAAAATAGCTATGGACTGGGAAAACGTATAAAGTACTGTGTCAATTAATCTGCTACGGTACGCAGATTAAAAGCTCTCTGATAGTCAAATGGAAATTAAAAGAAAATGTTCCTAAGCAGCAATCTTGATAACAAAGGCTTGAAAGAGACATGTAAATGGTCCGATGGAAAAAAAATAGTCATTCAGCACCTAGGAAATGGGAGGCAATCAGGCTTAATCCAAGGGAGGAAAAGGAGTTTCCTTAAAGAAAAGAGGAGGTAGATCAGACGAGGAAGACCGTATGCGCCTTCAGGTATATTGGAAGAGGGAGACATAAACGGATTTCGCAAGCAGCGGAGGATGCAACAGCAGCAGCTAGTGAAGGGAATGCTCTCCACTCAGCCTCAATTGACCACTTCCCTCACTGTCCAGAGCGAGGAGGCGCAAAGCTCTCTGGCTTAAGTGAATGCTGTTAGTCACTTCGTTCCTCTGAACACTCATGGCTTGTGTTTATAGGCTCCCAAGTCCACGGGGCTCACGGTCGTGCTGAACAACTCCCATCCTGAAAATCTGTCGTAAAGTGTAAGTTCTAGAACGCTAAGTAATCACCTCGTTGTCTTCCGAGTAGTTAGAACTATCAAATAAGCATGTTTCATTCGCCTACCGTCTTCTATGAATATTTAAATGAAAATTTATTGTTTTAATAAGTACAGCTGACCGCTTAGTGCCTTGCGCCCTTCATCTTATCATCCAAGATTTACTGCAGCCGAGGCTATGGTTGTTATATCAGCTTACCGATGTGTTGATGTAGATAATCCTGTCTCCAGAGGTGGTGGTATATATACTGAAAATGGTTAGAATCATAACTATAATTTTTAAGGGGGGTGGACCGTTAAGCCAGCGGAAGGCCTTCGTCAGATGACCAAAAGCTCCAGCTACGGCTCATCATATGACTAAGACCCGCGTCAGAAAACACTTGTCCTTTTTTTCCTGATAACCCTTATAACTACCATCCATAGGAGGCAGAGGCCAGAGGAGTAGAATCCAGGAGTGGTAGAGGCCAGGGGTGGAAGGTGTCTGGAGTGGAAGAAGCCAGGGGTGGAAGTAGCCAGAAGCCACGGATGGTACAAACATGCTCTCTTACGCCTGTTGTCTGTTTGCCGACTGTTGTAGGTTGCATTCTTCGGGATGGTCGTATACTTTAGTTGGGCTGGGCTGTGCAATGAGCTGAAGTACGAGACAATTTTTAACCTATAAATTAAAGTGTAAGTAAAACAAATGAACCATAATGTTATTAACAAGAAATAGATAAAAACAAAGACAATTTGGAAAAAAACATTATAAGTTAAAATACGAGAAATGATAATTTTAAAGTGGTTAACTATAAGACAAATGTAACACAAGTCGGACTTGATGTACCAGTATCATTAGAATTTTACTAACTTTTACTGAATATTTTTTTAAAGTTAAATATAAACTCTTCATATGTATTCTGTATTTATCTGTACGAATCTGATATGTAAAGATTTATGCAAAGGATTCATAGAATGCAGGTTAGGAATATGCATTTAAATGTATTTTATTAATGTGTAAAATTTCTGTTCGTCCAAGTGAACGTGTTTAGATCAGGAACATTTTCTTTATCTATGCTGGTTGCTCTTTTTGGTGTGTTATTGCTCTGCTTGTCTGTTGGCTTGTGTACGGTGACGCAGTCATCAACCATCATTTGTTATTTATTTCAGTCAGTAAGAGTTCTCGCCCTGTAGTGACGTTGCTCTAGATTTCTCTTGCAACATAGACAGTTAGAGAATAAGAGCTGTGGATAGGCGTGTGAAAGACATTGGCGTCTTTCCGGATGGAAAGGGATTTACCTCCTCCTAGTTGAGCACCTTAAACCAGTATTTAGCATTCTTTAGTTGTCTGGACAGATATTTAGATTTTTTTATAACTCTATAACTCTTTCGAGAGCTTCTGAGTGTTCTGGAGACTATGAGACGTGTGTGTGTTGTGTTGTGTCTTTCTATATATGTATCAGTGGGGGATTCAGTGAATTCCCATTTATTTTCCGCTTTTCTGTTCATTGATAGATAAGGAATCAATAGAGTCTAGGATTCTGCTGAGGGCTTCCATATGCAGGATTGGGTTGGTTGACGGAACAATCCTTTATAAAGACACAAAACGGTTTCACAGTACATGCCAGCTACTCTACACTCCCTTACGGAGTCATATGGGTTGAGCTTCCAGCCTCATGTAAAAATGTAAAAAGAAAATACACATTATGTTTCGGAATACTTGCATGATTCTTATATGTTATCTGCTTTGATTCTTATCATATTACCTAGAGGACAAGTGCGTTTTATTTTGTCATATCTCATGTTTATATACTTTTTTATTATAGTCATTTGCGGATCCCAAGTGGTGATATAATTGTATTATTACACATTTAAGTTTGTAGTTGCTTCTGTGCTCTTTGCCTTGATATTATGATATTAATTCATTATTATTATTGGATCTTAAAACGTTTTTTTGCTAGGATGCCTATCGAGGTAAGTCACATGTGAATCGTTTTAATTTGTTTATAGTTGCAATCAGTAACTGTTTTGTTGATACTCTTTACTTGTGCATGCTGATTAAATATAATACTCTAGTTGTACCAAAAGAAATAGTATACAAAAGGAGAGATTTCTTGGGTGTAATGAAAAGGAAATTATAACTAAAACTGACAGACATAGTCATAAAGCCAGTCAGAATAATAACCGGTCAAACGAGTTTAGACAAACATGTGAAAATAAAAAAGGCCCCTAATAATAAAATACACAAATGTTAAACGGAGGTAATAATTGTAGGGAGGGGGGAACTAAGAAATTAAGAATAATGAAATTTATATGTCCATAACTGTTCAGCAAGACCAAAATAAAAGAAAATTTTGCAAAAAATTCACAAAAAATATAGAGGAAAAGGTTTTTTTTTACAAATAGGTTTTAAACGAAATGTCAGGCGAGAAATGAAAACAAGTAAACATAAAGCACACCCACATTCACATATATAAGCAAATAAAAATACTTTAAAATGTATCTGAATAAATATACATAAACACACAAATATGAAACTATCAACAGGTGACATATGACAATGTTAACCGCAAATCACTCTAAAGCAAATTCATGGCCGCCTTTGTTTGGTGCTGATGTATGCTTGAGTTCTCATTCATCAGCTGGAGTAATCAGCTGTTGGTGACGTGAGGGTAAACAAGGACTCCCATTCAGCTCAGCGTGAGGACATGACGTTCCCCGGCACCAGAATATTAGTAGCGGCGGCTCACCTCTATGCCTTCCCTTCGTGCCTACCCCAAATACTGTACTAGCAGAAATGTGCCTCTGAATGAGTCTATCTTGGCCTTACCTTCCCTGTTGCAAGTAGGTCCGTCGGTCAGTATGCTCACAGAGTTGTGTTTGCATGGGGTCAAGACTTAGCACCTGGCACCACCATCGACCATATTGACTGCTTTCATCGGCATCACTGATTTCTGGTTTCCTTGGCTTTATCATAACCATTCATGAAGCTGTATGTTGAGTTGCCTCCAGCATTTCCTTATTCAAATCATTCCATTTTTGAACTACCCTTAGAGTGAAAAATAAAACTTTCTAACATTCCCATGGGTCATTTGTGTCTTCTTAGTTTCCACTGTTGTCATCTTGCAACCTGTCCTCCAACTGACACTTAGTTTCTCACGAACTGCCATGCATGCAATTCCGCAAGAGTAAAAGATCATTAAAACATTTATATTGTTGTTCTCGGTTTCACACTCACGGAAACAGGTGAGGAGGACAGGTTGTGCCTTGGTCCTGGGCTCATCAGTTTCTGTTAAGAGTTTGTTCGTCATAGTCATGTCTCCACTAGTCCACTCTGCTAAGGTCGTCTCCTCTTAGTGCATTCCTCTGAGATCTGGTCCTGGCTTGGTTGCAAATCACTGGTCCTTTTCGAACTTCTGACCAAGTGGGAGCTTCACTCTATAGGCCATTTCTCAATGATTCTCTTTTCGGATTCCTAAATGCTGTTCTAAGGTTTGCTAGTCTTGCATAAGGTACTGTAGGTACATATAGTAGCTTCGTGAGTCTTATGAATATTTTATTTCTTGAGAGTTTGTTTAAAATATTTCCACCAATTACCAGCTGTGAGAGTGAGCTGTCGTTTGTGGCCACCATCCAGCTCTTTTGGTGAGCTGTTGCTTTACTGGCCTTCACAAAGGACCAATTATGCTGTGCTGAACAGAATTGGTAGAGATGATTGCTTCTGATGTCATCTGGCCAACGCAACTAAGTTGTACTCTTGAGCTGATCTTGCCCAACAACAGGGTCTTTTCTGTCTTGAAACAACTACCAAAGCCTCCGATTTTTTGCAAAAGGTTTCATCTTTCTTTGAATCAGAAATTTTTTTTGGTGCTGTACAGTTGGAGCACCAGCTATGTTGGGAAAAAATCTGGATTTCTTTCTGATTATTTGATTTTTTTTTTTGTATCTGGAGCATGCACATTAACAGTCACTTTGTCCTGAGTCTGAGCTACAACATTCTAATCATTCCACTTTTGAGGTGAAATTTCATCCCTGATTGAATAACCTCCAGACGGCAACGCCCACTCTTCTTGAAGCTATTTTTTCGTTTTGTCTCTGAATTCCACCAAGATGCTCCAGCGTTGGCTTTACTCGATCTCTCGATAGGCTTGTCTGTGAGCAAGCGCGTTGCTGGTAAATGAACATTTAAGGTACCTCTTGTAAATCTTCAAGTTGATGTCTGCAGATATTTGGTAGTTAATTTCATCCTGAAACAAAACATTTCACTCCAAAGCAAATAGATCTAATTAGAGCTAAGATGGTTATCTCTATGTTACCGGTAGTCGCTTCCGGAGGTCATTTCTACGGCCCGATCCCAGATCATGCCTCCTGGTTTGCAGTGGTGGGTATCGTCGTGATATCCTCTCCTGCAGCAGTGATTAACATATTAAGTCTCTCGAATCCTTCCGGACACTGATGAAGGAAGTTCATAAATTTTCTCCTCGTGGTTCCAACGAGTTCTTTGACCAGATGCCCACAAAAGTAACTTCCCACGGTCACAAAAACAAAACATAAACTCCACTCTACCCCATAGGCCTACATTTGCTCTTCCCCTCGTTTCCTGTGTCCCGTATTTTTATTTTAATATAAGTTCTTATGTCTCTCTCTGTCTCTGTCTCTCTGTCTCTCTGTCTGTCTGTCTCTCTTTCTCTCTTCTTCACTCCCAGCCTATCCATCTCTTCGTTCTTTGTCTCTATTTCCTTCTCTTTCCTGGTCTGTCTTTCTCCCTACACAGTACAGGTCATTATTGCCCTCATATTTCTCTAGTCTTGCCAGCGGCCCGGAGGATCAATCGTCTTCTGTGCCGGTGGAAGGAAGTGTCCGTCTTTTCCTCTTATATTCCCCTTTAGTCTCTTTGTTATCAAAATATTGTTACTGTCTTATTTGTGAATCCCGGGGAAAAGGAGAGGAAGAGGAGGATAGAAAAATAGAAAGAGATGAGGAAGTGGAAGGAGCAGGGCAGTGGAAGAAGAGGAGGAAAAAGCAGGCGAATAAAATGAAGAGGGGGGGATAAGAAAAGAAATTAAACCATTTAAAGAAAAAATAAAAGGAGAGCAGAGAGACGTGGAAGAGGAAGAAGTAGAATTAGGAGTACAAAGAAGAGAATCAACAAGAATAGAGAGAAATGTTGAGGAAGGTAAAGAAAAGGATAAGGGAGTTATTATAAAAAAAAGTGAAAAATAATAAAAAAAAAATATTGAAGAGAAAAAAAATAATGTTAAAAAAAGAAGTACAAGGCAAGAACTGAACGGGAAAAAAAGAGCAAAAAAAAAAAAAAGGAACAATAAATGAAACAGTGACCCAGTCAGCCAACTGAAACAGAAAAAGGACGACCCAAGACTTGACACTCAAAATCCCCCATATTAACCCAAGTAATTATAATTGTGTAATTAAAAGTTGGTTAATTACAGGTTAAAAACAAAGTAATTAATATAGGGTAAATTGTTAAATAATCTCAACTTGGTAAATGTGAAAATAATTAAGAGTATTTAATTATAAGTATATATTACATTAATTGCTGCTTGGAAATTGCAACTAAATTATATTGCAAGGTTAATATAACTATGCACTTGCAACTAAATTATATTGCAAGGTTAATATAACTATGCACTTACCATTACTTTTATTACTGTAATTGCAAGTGCAATTACTGTTATAGAATTGCAATGTAATTTCACCTAGATAGTTGCAACTTGGAAATTGCAAGTTAATTGCAAGGTAATGGCAACTTAGGAATTGCAACTAGGTGATTGCACGCTTATAACGACGAGAACTTAAATGAAAAGTTAGGGCAACAATAAAATGATTCTCAGTTTGTTGGAAAGTGAACATAAGAAAGAAATGTGAAGGAGAGTCATGCTCAGGGTTCCAGAGTGAAGTGTGGTGAAGGAGAGTCATGCTCAGGGTTCCAGAGTGAAGTGTGGTGAAGGAGAGTCATGCTCAGGGTTCCAGAGTGAAGTGTGGTGAAGGAGAGTCATGCTCAGGGTTCCAGAGTGAAGTGTGGTGAAGGAGAGTCACGCTCAGGGTTCCAGAGGGAAGTGTGGTGAAGGAGAGTCATGTTCAGGGTTCCAGAGTGAAGTGTGGTGAAGGAGAGTCACGCTCAGGGTTCCAGAGTGAAGTGTGGTGAATGAGAGTCACGCTCAGGGTTCCAGAGTGAAGTGTGGTGAAGGAGAGTCACGCTCAGGGTTCCAGAGTGAAGTGTGGTGAAGGAGAGTCACGCTCAGGGTTCCAGAGTGAAGTGTGGAGAAGGAGAGTCATGCTTAGGGTTCCAGAGTGAAGTGTGGTGAAGGAGAGTCACGCTCAGGGTTCCAGAGTGAAGTGTGGTGAAGGAGAATCGCGTTTGGGGTTCCAGAGTGAAGTGTGATGAAGGAGAATTGAACCTGAGATTCCAGAGTGAAGTGTGGTGAAGGAGAATCGCATTTAGGGTTTCCTGTAAATATAACTGAGTCAGATAAGCTAGTTGAGTAAGATTAGTATCACACACACACACATATAAACACGTGAAGAATCTCGACATGGTAGGAAGGTTTGTAAATATACCAATGCCTGAAGAGGGTGGAATGCACTGTGAGGAAAGGTAGAAAAAACTGAACCTAGCGATCTTGCTGGAAAGGAATAGGAGAGACATGATTACGACATACAAAATTCTTAAGGGAAGAGATTGAATTAAGAGGACCAGGATCAATGGGATACTGGTGGAAGCTGAAGGAAGATGAGTTATAGGGAAGCAATAAAATACGATTTCTTTAGTCTCAGGGTGATTGAAAAAGTGGAATTATTTGGATGAGACTGTGGTGGAGGCAAACTCATACACAGCTTCATGAGTATTTACGACAGGAGGCTTGAAATCGGTGAGGCCAATCAAGGTAATCTAGGGACCTGGACTAAGAGCCTCATCTCAACCTCCGGAAACCCCCGGTGAGTACACACACATGGGAAAACAAACAAGCAAACCCCTTTTATTGCTCAATTTTTTTTTTTGTTTTGGAACAGAATCTGCTGGTGCAAAATTTCTCCCTCGGTCGGCCCAGAGCTGACTTTTGGCAATCAGACCCATCACCATCCGTCGTGGCGAAAAAAAAAGGTCACTGTAGAAACAGCGCAACGGTAGTAACAACGGTATCAACGGGAAGGCATAATCACGTTTTCACTATAGCCGCTTACTTAAAATTATACTGACTCTTGTTTGTACTTGTTGGATATTAAGAATGTTGATTTTAGATAAGGAACAGAAGCTGGACGGTAGTGAGTGATGCTGTGTGAGAGAGAGGAGAGAGAGAGAGAGAGAGAGAGAGAGAGAGAGAGAGAGAGAGACAGAGACAGAGACAGAGACAGAGACAGAGACAGACAGACAGACAGACAGACAGACAGACAGACAGACAGACAGACAGACAGACAGGCACAATATTTGTTATAGAGTCTGCTGCCCAAGCGGCAAGTTTATAGTTTACCACATATCTCAGTCTGTCCCTCACATTTGTTGCCGTGCGTGTGAAAATGCTTGAACAACATTTCAGTGTACACTCAGTGCTGCCAGACGTAAGCCACTCATCTCTAAACCAACCTAGCTTAACCGAATTGATAATAAAAAATATTAAGTTTTATTGAAGCGACACACACACACACACACACACACACACACACACACCCCGATGGCATGGTGGCTAGCGCTCTTGCTTCACGCACGGAGGGCCCGGGTTCAATTCCCGGCGGGGCCGAAACATTTCGAAGTGTTTCGTACACACACACACATACACAACAGGCCTAGTGTCTAATCGACATGTGCCTAGGACAAAATGGTAACTAACACACACACACACACACACACACACAGGCTACAAACCTCGGCAAAGGAGAAAGACCTTGGAGTGAGTATAACGCCTAGCACGTCTCCGGAGGCACACATCAACCAGATAACTGCGGCAGCATATGGGCGTCTGGCAAACCTTAGATTAGCGTTCCGTTACCTTAACAAGGAATCGTTCAAGACACTGTATACCGTGTACGTCAGGCCCATACTAGAATATGCAGCACCAGTCTGGAACCCACACCTGGTCAAGCACGTAAGGAAACTAGAGAAAGTGCAAAGGTTTGCGACAAGGTTAGTTCCACAACTCAGGGGTCTGTCTTATGAAGAAAGGTTGAGGGAAATAGGACTAACAACACTGGAGGAAAGAAGGGTCAGAGGAGACATGATAACGACATACAAAATACTGCGGGGAATTGACAAGGTAGATAGTGACAGGTTGTTTCAGAGAGGGAACACAGAAACAAGGGGACACAACTGGAAGCTGAAGACTCAGATGAGTCAAAGGGATGTCAGGAAACATTTCTTCAGCCACAGAGTAGTCAGGAAGTGGAATGGACTAGAGAAAGATATAGTGGAGGCAGGAACCATACATAGTTTTAAGACAAGGTATGATAAAGCTCATGGAGCAGGGAGAGCAGAGACCCAGTAGCAGACAGCGAAGAGGCGGGGCCAGGAGCTGAGTCTCGACCCCTGCAACCACAATTAGGTGAGTACGTGAAGATCGGAGAAGGGCAAAGAAGACCGCTGACAGAGTACAGGCTAGGCGGACAAAGGCTACAAACCTCGGCAAAGGAGAAAGACCTTGGGGTGAGTATAACGCCAAGCACGTCTCCGGAGACACACATCAACCAGATAACTGCGGCAGCATATGGGCGACTGGCAAACCTAAGATTAGCGTTCCGTTACCTTAACAAGGAATCGTTCAAGACACTGTACACCGTGTACGTCAGGCCCATACTAGAATATGCAGCACCAGTCTGGAACCCACACCTGGTCAAGCACGTAAAGAAACTAGAGAAAGTGCAAAGGTTTGCGACAAGGTTAGTTCCACAACTCAGGGGTTTGTCCTATGAAGAAAGGTTGAGGGAAATAGGACTAACAACACTGGAGGAAAGAAGGGTCAGAGGAGACATGATAACGACATACAAAATACTGCGGGGAATCGACAAGGTAGACAGTGACAGGATGTTCCAGAGAGGGAACACAGAAACAAGGGGACACAACTGGAAGCTGAAGACTCAGATGAGTCAAAGGGATGTTAGGAAGCATTTCTTCAGCCACAGAGTAGTCAGGAAGTGGAATAGTCTAGAGAAAGATATAGTGGAGGCAGGAACCATACATAGTTTTAAGACAAGGTATGATAAAGCTCATGGAGCAGGGAGAGCAGAGACCCAGTAGCAGACAGCGAAGAGGCGGGGCCAGGAGCTGAGTATCGACCCCTGCAACCACAATTAGGTGAGTACAATTAGGTGAGTACAGGAGGCAGGATCCATACATAGCTTTAAGAAGAGGCATGATAAAGCTCATGGAGCAGGGAGAGTGACCTAGTAGCGGCCAGTGAAGAGGCGGGGCCAGGAGCTGTGACTCGACCCTTCTGCCGTCTACATATATGGGGTGCATAGTAAACTAGCAGCATCAGCGTTAAAATCTTAATGAGGCTGCCCAAATTGAAGGCCGGTTTGTGTATCAAATTTCTGGATGGTAACACAATAGCATGTGTGTACACGAGAGGTCTAGGAACAACGTCATGAAAGGGGCTGATGTGAGCTCCTGTCCCCAGTGTAATGTGATCTCTGGTGAAGTACCCAGCTGTCGCTAATGTGTCATGGACCGGGCCTTGGAGGCCCGGTCCATGACACATTAGCGACAGGTATACGACTTCTGCATGCCTTCTGAGATGGCAGGCAAGAGAGATATATCATAATCTACACCTGGAAGATTCTGGAGGGACTGGTCCCTAATATGCACACAGAAATCACTCCATTCGAAAGCAAAAGACTTGACAAGCGGTGCAATGTACCCCCAGTGAAAAGTAGGGGCTCCACTGGTACACTAAGAGAAAACACCATAAGTGTCCGGGGCCCAAGACTGTTCAACAGCTTCCCACCAGCCATAAGGGGCATTACCAGTAGACCCCTTGTTGTCTTCAAGAGGGAGCTGGACAGTTACCTAAAGTCAGTGCCAGATCAGCCGGGCTGTGGCTCGTACGTTGGCTACGTGCAGCCAGCAGTAACAGCCTCGTTGATCAGGCCCTGATCCACCAGGAGGCCTGGTCATAGACCGGGCCGCGGGGACGTTGATCCCCGGAATGCCCTCCATGTAGGTAACCCGTAGGGGTTATACAGTGCCTGGGGAATCGAAAGCAGTCAGGCTCGAGCCAACGAAAGGGAGAACAAATCTAAATCCTTGGATTAATATCTCCCCAGCGTCCAGGAACCTCCTTTAGAGGAGTGTGTGAGGGACTGCCTGAGTTACGCTCTGTGGTAAAGCTTTTCTTCGTGTCGAGGTCACATTTCGTTGTGTTACACGGAGCTTTTATTAAATATCGATGGTAATGGAGGTTGTACCTGCTCTACACTCCACTTTATGTATACTACGCCAGTGTAAACACAGTAACTCACTAAATAAACATGGCGTGTTGTGTAAGTTACTGGAGCTGAACGCCGCAGCCATACCAGTCGCTGTCCTAGTCAATAGATACTTTTTTTTTTTTTAATTTTGCTGCCGAAGCGGCTAGTTTATTGTGCACCCTATACCCATCCCGTGGACGGTAGCGCAAGAGCATATGGATGCACAAAAGGCCTAGGAACTAGGCTCCAAAAAGAGTTAACAAGAGTACGACTAGGTTTGTAACCCTAGTTTATGTTATCTTTTGTAAGGAAATTTAGGATATTGCTCATTCTTCTCATTTCGGAATTGCTGGGCTGTGGGAAAGAAGGCAGTGTCGATAAATGGGAGGAAGTGTGTGGATAGAGGAGAGGGAGGCAGTGTGTGGTTGGAGGGAAGGAAAGGAGAATGTGGCTGGTGGAGAGGGTAGGGAGAGTGTTGGAGGTGGGAAGGGAAGCTGAGTGTTGGAGGTGGGAAGGGAAGCTGAGTGTTGGAGGCGGGAAGGGAAGCTAACTGGCACATGGGCTGGTGTTCGAACGTTATTGTTTCCTAATTCTCTAGGGAGAGAGCAGGTGCTGCGGCTCACTAGCTCTGTGGTAGGACGAGAGAGAGAGAGAGAGAGAGAGAGAGAGAGAGAGAGAGAGAGAGAGAGGAGAGAGAGAGAGAGAGAGAGAGAGAGAGAGAAGGGGGGTTATGGGTGGGAAGAAGAAGAGAGGGGAAGGGATTAAAAGATTAAGAGAAAGGGAGAGAGATATAGTATAATAAAGAACCAGAAACAAAGAAAGGGCGAAAAATTTGAAGAATGAAGAGATAAGGTTAGTGTGGGAGAGAGACAAAGAGACTCGTGTAAATACAATATCAGACGGTATTCCTCAGGTCAATTTTTGCAAATATTAAATATTTACCTATTCCATAAAAAAATGCACATAAATTTCAACAATCCTTTTATCTACTTTATATATATATATATATATATATATATATATATATATATATATATATATACTATGTCGTGCCGATTAGGTAAAACTGGTCAATTAGCAAGAACTCATCTAAAATTAAGTCCTTTCTAAAATTTTCTCTTATACGTTTAAAGATATATTTTTTTCATTTATGTTAATGTAAGAATTTATAATTTTGTACCAAGAGAAACTTTGAAAACCTACCTATCCTTATTACAACAAGCGCAATTTAATTTAGCCTAACCCAGCTAAATATATTTTAGATACGTTAAAATTAATTTAATAATAAACAAACACAATGAAATATATTTTTTCGTTATGTTCAGAATGATTTTGCGAAATTATTGCATACACAAATTTTCACTTGTCTTATATGGCAAGGTGAGCGTTGCTATTTAGCCAAAATCACAAGTTTTACCTAATCGCACGACATATATATATATATATATATATATATATATATATATATATATATATATATATATATATATATAGGCAAATTATTTACAAACATTGTCTCTGCGTCCACAGCAGGACTCGAACCTGCAAACTCTGTATCAGAGTAACCAGTACTTTACCACGGAGCTAGACCCCAGATAAGTATGGACGCCTAGCCGGGGCTAGACGATGTTTCCCCATTCCCTGGGGCACTCTTACGTACCGCACAATCTCTCCACCTGCAGTAGAGAAATGGACGAGTTTTAGGCATTGGGCAGTACCTCTGGCAGCAGTAGAGGAATGGGTATGGTTTAGGTACAGTAAATCCCTATTGATGCAATAGAAAACGAGTCCGTTTCGATTCATCAGAGGAATGGGTGAAGCTTAGGTGATGGGCAGTCCTTCTCTAACTGCAGTAGACGAATGGGTAATCATTGCGCAATATCTCATGCTTTTGTACAGGAATGTTTGTGTGGCTTTGGCACCGCACAATCCCTCTTTCTGCAATAGAGAAATGTACATATTTGCAACAAAGTTGCAGCAGTGAGTGTAGAGGCATTCAATGGTATAGATTGCAATAGCGGATAGACCAATGAAACCATTATGCTTTGCAATAGTGGATATAGCAAGGCACAAATAAATATAGCTTGTGATACTGGATGTATCAATGAGAAGTTTACTGAAGCCCCTGGTGGGCGAAACGTAGCCTTAATAATATCAATGAACACGTTGATGTAGTTTGCAGTATAAAAGTATCAGTAAAGACATTGATGTAGAATGCAAAAGAGAGACAGTAGTAAGGAGGCAACGCAGCCAGCTCATTTTCCTAATTAACGTCAATTTCTCACTTCGGCTGAAAACCATTGGTAAAGCGACGCTGACACTCATATGTAAACGTAATTTTTTGACTGCATTTTATCGTCTGGCTTGAGGAAATGCATCTCGTTGCCAATATAAAGAAAAAAAAAGTGACGGGAGGTTGAAATACGCCAGGAAGAAATGAAAAACTATTTACTCTTAAAACTTATCAATGAAATGAAGAAGACGCAGATATAAGAACCATTAGTGGAGTTTTTATATTTCCTTATATACGTTGGGGGATTCATTCAACGAGGTTTAATAACAGTGCCTAAAACATAATAATTGAGGAGCACTAAACACCGTGGAAGGCAGGTCCTTCACAACCCCAAGCATTTTCACTCATATTTATACTTAATGTCTTGTTTAAGCTGCCCGAGGTATTAGCTTCAGTGACGTTGCTTTACAGTTTGTTCCATTCACTTACTACTCTTTTTGTCTAATCAGCGTTTCCTTATTTCTTAATCCGAATTTATTAAACTTCAATCCATTATTTCAAGGATGTAAGAGAAATACTGGAAGTCGATAAACTCTGGAAAACATTGAGAAGTTTCGTAAAATCTCGGGTAAAGTTTGTTAAGCAACTGAACAAGAGATGTTAGATAAAAAACTTAAAGATCTATGGTTGATGGTAATATTTACCCAGACAAAGGATGAGGCTTATCTTACTGGTTTAACTATTTCAAGATTTGTACGCAAGTCGGAAATCCTCAAGAAATCTCCCCATCTGAAGCAAGAAGGAGACGCCAACAGTAATGTGCCCCAGCGCATTCTCATGCCACCAGTGAAATGTGGGCATATTTTTTTTATTTTTTTTTTGTAGCTATAAACCCAGATGTACTCCTGTAAGCCCTTTTGAGGCCTAGTTATTAGGACTTTCTGTGTATCTATATGCTGTTGAGCTAATGTCCACAGGATGGATATGGCGTGCACAATAAACTAGCCACTTCAGTGACAAAATCTAATCTATTTTTGAGGAGCTTCCCTGTAAAGCGCTAAACCAGTGTGAGTGATATTGCGTGTGTGTGTGGGTGTGGGGGGGGGGTGAGAGTGAAGGCATAAAGCACTGTTTCTCTCCAAATTATTTGCTAAATTTAACAACAACTTTTCTTCATTTGAAGTAGATGGACACATCTGCAACGTTCGGACGTATATTTCGGCTACGTTTCGCTCTTCCCTAACCTAACCCGATAGCCATCAGGGACAAACGGGATAAGATATCGCATAAAATACCAACAAATGCGAAATAAGAAACAGGTGAGGTATTTGAACGTTTTGATGAGTAAACGTTTCGCCATGAATGTTTTTTTCAGTCCTAAAGTCCGTCGGTCTTTCAGGACTGAAGAAGTCCTTGGCGGCGAAACGTGTTTCCTCGTTAAAGAATCCAAATACTGCGCATTTTTCTCATTTCACAAGAAGACAGACAATTCTTCAGAGAAGGCATGACAGAGCAGATATACTACAAACCTTAAGACACTGAACAAGTTAGGCAATATAAACACAATAACTGTTTCTCTTAAAGATATCTTATGGCGTGTTAATTTTTTGAGGGGTTCTATTGGCAAGCCAACGGGAGTCCTCGGTCATATAACCCAAAGCGCCATTGAGCTGGTCATAATATATGGGAGGCCTCAGTCAAATAACCAAAAGCATCACTGAGCTGGTCATAATGTAACCAAGACCTGAGCATCCAAAAACTTATCTATTTCTCTTGACAAAGCAATTTTCCCCCTCCTCTTTAAGAGGTATATTGGGGAAAATATCAAGGTTCCCAAGCCAGGGTGTGGAACAATATTAATTCTTTCTTGGGAGTATTAAACACAAAGAATGTCAGATCTTCAATGCATTCTAATTCAACACATGTGCAACACCTGGGTGTCTTTATTTATAAACGTTTCGTCATCCAGTGGCTTTATCAGTACAAATGCAAGGACATACTGGGAAGACTATATACAAAAGACGAGGTAATCAATCCCTCGGCCTTGGAGTTGGTCTTGAAGACTTACATTGTAAAGACTACGATACACTTCACTAACTCCAAGACTACGGTACACTTTACTAATTCCAAGACTCCAATACACTTCACTAACTCCAAGACTACGGTACACTTCACTAACTCCAAGACTACGGTACACTTCACTAACTCCAAGACTCCGATACACTTCACTAACTCCAAGACTACGGTACACTTCACTAACTCCAAGACTACGGTACACTTCACTAACTCCAAGACTAAGGTACTGATTGCCTCTCTTTTCGTAAATAGTTCTACAGTCTTCCCATTATGTCCTTGACTTTGTATTGATAAAGCCACTGGATGTCGGAACGTCTACAAATAAAGATACCCAGATGTTGCACATGTGTCTAATTCTTCATCTTGTCGGTAATGTCTACCATTCATGTACATTGTAATTCAGAAATGAGCTGCATTTGAAAATGTGCCTAAATCTGGCTCTCCGTGAAAAAGGGAAAATCTTTTCTTGCTTATTTACAGCAAGGATTGAAGGCCTGATACTCCGTTCGCTGACCGTTCCATTCGCTGACCTGTTAAGCTATTAAAGAAAAATTGCCTGGAAAAATCCTGCAGGAAAAAAATGGGGAAGCCAACAGAAGTCAGGGTTTTCCTGCCAACCTACAGCCATTGAAGATTATGGCTGACTGGTGTAAGTCATTATTGACATAAACAATGGTGTTATCTGCAACAGAAGATACACCAATGCAATCATGGGGGTAGCTTGCAATAGAGGATATGCCAGAGCAATCATGGAATTAGCTTGCTATAGCAATCATCGGCTTGACTTACAATAGCAGCCATGACAATAAAATAATAGGAGCAGGTTTAACAGCAGACATGTATGTACATTTAGCACGGAAATCGTTGGATATACTATCTGAAGACTGCGTCATGCATCTGGCATAGAAATAGCCAGTATACCAACAAAATATAAAGCCATATAGTATAGCAACAGAGGATATACCAGTTAGAACTTGGGTGTATCTCCGGGTATAACATCAGTGGATTTAAGAGCAATGAAGCAGGGAGGAGAGTGTAGTGTAGTGTAGTGTGTGTGTATGTGTGTGTTGTAAAGGGCACCCCAGCAGTGTCCATTACTACACACCATTGCCTCCGCTATGCACCCACAAACACTCACGCCAAAGCCCGCTAGTTTTTCGACATTCTCTTTTTCTCGTCGATGTCTTTATTATGAGATTATTACGCATTTTGAGGACGAAAACAAATATTTTTTAGGTGTTATTTGTTTTGTTTTTGTATCTATTATTTGTTTGGCTTATAAATGAATTTATAGTACACTATACATTTTATAATAATAATATAATAAAGCACTCGTTTCGAAATTCATTTTAATTATATTTATAGCATCACACGCACACACCACACACACACACACACACACACACACACACACACACACACACACACACAACACACACACACACACACACACACACACACACACGTCAAGCAAGCGTCAAGCACGTCAAGAAATTAGAGAAAGTGCAAAGGTTTGCGACAAAGCTAGTTCCACAACTCAGGTTGAGGGAAATAGGACTAACAACACTGGAGGACAGAAGGGTCAGAGGAGACATGATAACGACACACAAAATACTGAGGGGAATCGACAAGGTAGATAGTGACAGGATGTTCCAGAGAGGGAACACAGAAACAAGGGGGCACAACTGGAAGCTGAAGACTCAGATGAGTCAAAGGGATGTTAGGAAGCATTTCTTCAGCCATAGAGCAGTCAGGAAGTGGAATAGTCTAGCGACCGATATAGTGGAGGCGGGAACCATACATAGCTTTAAGACAAGGTATGATAAAGCTCATGGAGCAGGGAGAGCAGAGACCCAGTAGCGGACAGCGAAGAGGCGGGGCCAGGAGCTGAGTCTCGACCCCTGCAACCACAATTACGTGAGTGCAATTAGGTGAGTGAGTACACACACACATACAAACATACACACACACATACTTCGCTGACCATCGACGAGACGGGGCCAGGAGCTGTGCCTTGACCCTTGCAACCAAATATAGGTGAATACATATAGGTGAGTACATAAATTAACAGAGCTGTATCATCGGCAAAGAGCGACTGGGACAGTTCCCACGTCTTATTAAATTCATTATCCTTAAATTCTACACCTATTCTTTAATCCTAGCCTTTACGTCTTTTATATCCCTATATATGAATACACTAAACACCCATTGTGCCTTAACATGCTGGAAAATGGTCTCCTTCCCGCATACTCAAACCTGACCTCTCATTCTCCTCATAAAAACTACCACCTGTTCCATCGATTTGCTCAGTTATCTTCCTCTCAGTGTCTTACCAAATCTATAAACGCGACAGACGTTCCTTGACCTTATTTAAATATTGTTCACTTACTTGCTTCAGTGTAAACACT
The DNA here is from genome assembly GCA_009830355.1 of Cherax destructor. Taxonomy (NCBI): domain Eukaryota; kingdom Metazoa; phylum Arthropoda; class Malacostraca; order Decapoda; family Parastacidae; genus Cherax; species Cherax destructor. The sequence goes on along the minus strand of WNWK01000180.1, from coordinate 299,737 downwards.
TGCTCTACAAATCCCTCTACCCTTCTCAACTCTTGCAATCCTACTGTCTGTTTTACCCCAAACACGTTCAAGAATAGTTCTGCCTTACACTTTGCTTGCTATACTAAAAATACGTATCCTCCTATAATTTTTGCATTCGAACTTGTTCGTATTTTTCCTTATGTAAAGGAACTATGTATGTTTTCTGCCAATCATTAGGTACTTACCTTTCTTACTTTCATGTATATACTGAACGAATATACCAATCACTCCAAAACCATGTCCCCCAACTGCTTTCAATATCTCATTCTTAATCCCATGTGTCCCCGCTAGTTTACAACCTTTTTCATTCTATCTGTTGCCTCATACATTTTCTACACATTCCTTCTGGCTCGTACTCCTAACATATATTATTCCTCCCTGACCAACATTTAACAACTCAAAATATTATTTGCATCTTTCCAGTTTCTTCACACCTCCATTTGACATCTTTCCTCTTAATCTTATTTTCAGCAAAATTAGCTGATAAAAGACTCGCTAATTCTATCACTGCGTTCCCTCACTACTCGTTACTTCTCTTTTCTCTCCATATTCTCTGTTTTCTGTATATAATTTTTACATCGTAAAAAAACATTCTTAAATACTAACTTTCCTCCCTCAGCACACTGGTTACTTCACCATTCCACTAATCATTATTCTTCCTGCGTCAACACTTACCATAGATTTATGCTGTGCAACCTAGCACTGCATTCTTAAATCTACCCCATACCTCAGCGACCTTCTAACTCATTGCCTTCACTCTCTCTCTACTCCACCTTTTTACTAACAAGCTGCTTAAACATCTCGCTGAGTTTCTCCTTCATCAGTTCATTCCCTTTCTCTTAGCCATCGATGCCCTTCTCCTTGTTCTCCGTCTGTTCTTTTCCGCACATCTGCTAAATAATGATCTCTCATATCAGTCATTCCTCTGATGTTATGCGCATCCAAGTGTGCGCCGCAGCCTTAACGCTTCAAGCATTTTTCAAATCCGGTTTTCTTGTATTTCAAGTTAATTTTGACTACTTTTTGGTTACGTTGAGGTTAGGTTTCGTAAATTATGAAAACGTATACTTAACCACGGATAAACTAAATAAAAAAAAAGCTACCACGATATGTCTGGCCACCAGGTGGCTGCAAAAAACACAGACAACGATTAAATTTGAACGTTTATCACTCATGGTGAGAGAGCGGGCTAATTTTTTGAGAATTTTTGCTGTATGCTAAAACAGTGGACAGGATGTGGTCCACCGTTTTCTTTTATATATATTTTTTTTAATCTGAGGGAAGAGTTAAATCTATAAGGGTCATATAGCACCTGGACAATGGGAAGCATTCAGCTCTGAGCGAAGGAATGAATGGGTAAATCCAGTTCCTGGGATCGAGAACCCCCTCGTCGGCATCAAGGTGCCAGTCCCTGGACGGGGGATGCCTTCGCAACTCCAGTGTCGCATTTACATTAGAGTGAATGTATGCGTTCACCTCCAGTGCCTCCTCCACCTGGGGAGTTCCCCTCATTAACCTGACGCTGAAGGGGTGGGTGGGTGTTTTTTTTTGTATTGTGTACTTACGTACGTACACGCGTACATACTCACATAGTTGTGCCTGCGAGATGAGTTCAAACTCTTTGGCCCTAATGTACATATTAATCAGATATATGTACTCAAAAAAACAGGAGAGAAATATAAACCATTTTTTCTTATATATTTTATGGCGATTGACTTTCATTTTCAAGATTCTAATTTCGTCGTAACACAAAACATGTTTTTCTAAGCATTTAATCTTAGAATTATTATTCAATCCGCAAAAACTAAAAGACAGTACAAAAACAGGGAAATAAATCCCTATTGAATAGTTTTTCCACGGAAGTTTTACGACTAAACAACGTAAACAGAGACAGAAACTACAAAAAAATAGCAAAAATTCAACACTCCCTTTTTTGTTTGATCTTAGGGACAATAGTCATGGGCCGCAAAAATATTTTCGTAACTGACACCGGATTCGGTTGGCTTTGTATGCCGTCCTGAGCTAACAAGACCAGGTGCACTCGTGTGTTTTTTTGTTTTTTTTTTGGTTTTGTTTTCCTGCCATCAGGTTTATCAAAGATGAAGACAAAGTTTATCTGAAAGGCATTTTCAACACGTAGGGTGGACACTGAAACACATTGTTCTGGGGCCAATTATGAGTGTGTGACGGTGACTGGGTCGACTTCTGTGTCACACGCGTCAATAGAGGAGGAGGGAAATGCGCTCTATGAGACATCTACGGCCTTAGCTCTTGTTTTCCAATATAAGAATAAAAGTATAAGAACATAGTGTATGACCACTACGGCAGATTTACTGGTCCATACTTGGCAGGTCCTCAAATCTAAACCATCTCATACATTTTAATAATAATAATAATAATAATAATAATAATAATAACCATTAAGCAGTTATGATAACTATACAATCTCACACTCTTCAAAAGAAGTAGCTTGATGCTGGTAATGGGTATTTAATCCAAGGGAATGGAGCTTTTCTCCCCTTCTTAGAATCAGTCTTCTTTTTAAGTCTCCCATTTCCCAGGTGCTGTATGACCCATATAGGTTTATCAGTTCCAAATGAAAAGATTGTTACATAATCACCCAACGGCCAGACCAAAACTATTTTACACGGAGTTCGCAGTCCCGTAACTCTAGCACGCCGTTTTCTTTCAACAACCATTGGCTATGATAGAGCTATAAATCCAGAACATATATACAAGAGATATGCTTTACGAATGTTATTAGGGTATATACAAATGCAATATGCCATTACCATCTATTACAGCACTAACTAAGCCAACATTAATGAAACTTCGGCCAGTTAAATTATCTCTTGTCTAATTATCCTTATTATTTGCTCTAAATGGCCTGAGGTTTGAATGTAACATGTTTATGTATGAGGCTAGACACATATATGCATATATTAATGGCAAACCGGTTGAAGCTTTTCTTTTTGTGAATTCCCTCTCACATAGGCGCTGGTCATAGGCAATATCACAGGGTTATATAACGTGTGTGATAATAACAATATAATGTGTGTGTGTGTAAGGACATGCACAGTGTGATGGTTGTCACAGCAGCAAGCATGGCACCATCACATGTGAGCGGTAGTGACTGTCACACGTGATAGGCATCACAGTGACTGTACAGGACAAGTAGTATGTCACACTGTGTGAGACAAGTCACAGTGAGTCACACGTGGGAAAAGTCACAGTGACTGTCACACTGTAGTAGCACAAGTCACAGTGACTGTCACACTGTGTGTGAAGACAAGTCACAGTGACTGTCACACTGTGTGTGAGCACAAGTCACAGTGACTGTCACACTGTGTGTGAGCACAAGTCACAGTGACTGTCACACTGTGTGTGAGCACAAGTCACAGTGACTGTCACACTGTGTGTGAGGACAAGTCACAGTGACTGTCACACTGTGTGTGAGCACAAGTCACAGTGACTGTCACACTGTATGTGAGCACAAGTCCACAGTGACTGTCACACTGTGTGTGAGCACAGGATATACAGACGATCACTCGGGGCGCAAAAACCCAGACAAACCCGGATATGATCTACGCTGTTTCGTTTTTAAACATTCACTTATAAGAAACTAAGACTTTTCAAATGATCCGTCGGTAACATTTTAGCAGGTCGGACTTCCGAACTTTAATTGCCAATAGAAGTCCTTTTGCACTGGAAAATTCAATCAATTTCCAATTTAATCAGCGAGTGTGCGAACTTTCAGGTCCAGTTTAGTATTTTGTGATTATAACTTTCGATGCAAAGCGTCTCCATGTCAGTTTTTTTTTTTCCTGGTCATTTTTTTGTCTTGGTTGATTTCCAGGATATTTCTTGGCTGACAGCAGTGATTCTTTGGTGTGTGTGATGATACTGGCAAAATATTCATCCATTCAATCACCGACAGTCCCATAGTAATCCTGTGAGATCGAACCTGTTTCTTCGTGGGTGGGAGGCGAACACCTTTCTAACCACACCACAAGCGGTGTGGTTAGAAAGTTGTGTTTCATGCTGAAACAAGCAGATTGAGGTAGGCTCTTAGCGTTGTCCCAAAATACATTTTATTCAGTACCTCACTTGGGTGCTAGGTAATAGGTTCCAATTTTTTTTTTATATTCCCGTCTACATAAAATGCAATTTCACATTGTCGTGAATGTAATGAATAGAAAACCAAATATACCGTAAGGTCGAACTCACGTCAGCTGTTTCCATCATTCATTTTACATCACCAACACTCTGTCATCCACTACAGCACAAGCTCACTGTGTGAAGCTCAAGCCACACAAGGTGGAACCTTCGACTCAACTACACAGACACTGGTCACTATCCTACAGACAACTGTAAACGTACCAAGGACGCCTTACCAGTAGTCCCCTACTGTTTCATTGAGAAAGTCGCTGATAATGTTACTGCAACATCAGCAGCAAAGTTGCTAAGATAGACTTTTGAAGTGGTACTACAGCCCATTCCGAAAACCAAGAAATGAGCATCCATGAAAAGGTTGAACAGAGATCTCAATAAGCAATCAAAAAAAAAAAAAAATCCAAGACTGAAGACCTGAACAAATAGGGCAATATCAGTGGAATCAACATATTACTCAACACTTCCTCAATGATCAATGATTTGAAGAAATATCAGTGACACAACGATCTATACAAGAAGGTATCAGGATCTCATTCATCGGCGCCATTTTCTTACCTTGACCCCTGACAAGTTAAAATGAGTTCTTGCCCTGACGTCGGACCCACGTGGACTGACAGGTCTACTCTGCCTTAGTTCTCCATCACTGACACTCCTTAGCCTGTCAGCTCTCCCTGGCACCTTTCGCTGCCTCCTCTCAAGACACGTCTGATCAAGATCTCGTCTATTCGCTTGTCTTCACTATAATGTCTACACTCATCAAGGTCTTTTCTATACGTATGATTCGTTCGTTTGTTATTTCCAATCAAGGCAGTTACCAAAGAAGAAATAACTTACAATCACTCATATGCTGTCTAGCTGGTCTTCAATAACGTCCCCACTACAGAACTGCATTTCCAACTTAAAAGGCTCTGGTTAACCGGTTTCCCTCAGCAACAGGATGTGTTTAAGAAACTTAATAAGCGTCAGCAGCAAGAGACGTCTAAGTAGAGACTTTAACACTTCCAACACCAGCAGTTGCTGCTGGTGTTAAAATATTGGTGTTAGATATTGACATGAATTTCATCAGCAAGACAGAAACACCAGGAGCAGGAGACGCCTACACAATGAGAGAACACTCGGAGCGGGAGACGCCTTAACAGTACCAGGAACGCCAGAAGCAGGAGACGTCTAAACACTGACGAGAACGCCAACAGTAAGAGTCGTGTAAGCAATTAGAGGAACTCTAACAGCAGCAGCAGACGTTTAAACAACGGCAGGAGTAAAAAAAAAATGTCTTTCCCAGCAGCAGTAGGAGGAGGAGGAGTAGCAGCTCAAGTGGTAGTGAGGCCAGAGGACCAACACGGTTGAGTCATCATATTTTACAGCCGCTCTGGAGGTAATTTTGGCGTCACATTTCCATAAGTCAGGCGGTAGTGGCGTTGGTGTGCGAGTCAGGCCAGCACCCGGCAATTAGTTAGCCATCACTTCACAGCTAATTGGCTTTTCCCTCCACTCACCTTCCCACCCATCTCCCCCTACCCGGGTCAGTGCCACGCTCACTCGTGCCTCCCACCTATTTTTTTTTTTTTTTTGGACGCCCAGAGCCCAAAATGAAGGGTTCCCGACACGCTGAGTGAAAATGACTTTATCCGGCAGTGATAATTTTGCTTCCATGAAGAGTAACGAGCAATTGTTCGGAAAGGCTTCCTGATTCCAACCCTGGAGGCAGAGCCGGATTAAGATTTTGTAGGCCTCTGGGCTACAGGCACTGTGAGGCTCCAATAATATTTTCAAAAGGAAAATAAAATAATCACAACAGTTCATCATATACGTGATGTAATAACATTGTATAATTATAAATTTACATCAGTAACTGTGAACACTTTACACTTAAATCCCTGGAGGCCCTCCAGCTGGTGGAGGCTCCTGGGCTGCAGCACCTAAAGCCCATGCCTTAATCCAGCCCTGCCTGGAGGTAATGTTAATTATAAAATTTTAGCAAGAGCATAAGTCCTAGTGCCCTGGCTGGATCAATTTCAAATACTGTAACTTATAATTTGGAGGTGGAGAGTTACAGTATCTCCAATTCCTGAATTAGCTGTGGACTGCAAACTTTTCATTTCAGTTGTTTTTCATTGGTCGAGTCGATAGAAAAGCTGGAATTGTTAGCGGATTCTCCATCCTCAGCTTTTTCAAGGGATTCTGAAAATTTTCGTAATTTCCCTCTAAATCTGCCAGGATTTTTTTGTTATACATGATACCCCATTCCAAATAAATAGCCTGTTGAATTTTGCAAAATTGTCTCTTTACAGATAACAGTGCACCAGTCTGTCACAAATTTCATAGTTACATTCACAGGACTTGTACTCTTTCTTTCTTCCAGCAGTTCTAGTGTTGGTACCTTCCAATCCCTCTGGGTTCTCCTTTTCGCTAAGAATATCTTTCTGTTTTTTCCACTGAAGTAAAAGAAAGTTATTGGATTTGCAAAGTGTTTTGACCCTTAAGGTCTCACACACACACACACACATACACACACACACACACACACAACACACACACACACACACACACACACACACACAAACACACACACATAAACTTGGTCTTGTTCAGATGAGATTGTGGTCTTATTCTTATCTTGTTTTACATCAGATGGATCAATACTTTAAAAATATTAGTACTGCGATTTGTATCCCAATGTCTTGATGCTCTTAATATGTTATCACTTAAGTCAAAGATGCCAGTCAGTGTGTGTACACTTAGGAGTGTCCTTGATACAATTGCAAACAGAAGTGATTTAACGTCATTTAGAACCCATTGCCTAAAATGTAATCCTAATATAAATACAATACACAAATTGCCCGCACATAGAAGCTTGGACCGAAACGTCGTCATAAGTTTGTCTCTTAAGTACGGGTTATGTGTATTGTCTTCATATATATAATCCTAATGTAAATGAGTCCTAATTCGAATGGAATCCTAAGAATATAAAGGCAATCCCAGTATAAATGTAATCCTAATGTAAATGTATTACACACATCTTCGTAGTTATACGGAACTTATGTAATTATTTAGTGCAACATATAAAGTGTGATGAAAATTATTTTAAAAACTGACAAATTGAAGCATGAGACACTTGTGCAACATCTGGGAATCTTTACTGAGGAAGCGATTCGCCAGCCAGTGGCTTCTTCAGTCCAGTATAGAGAATAACAGAAGATGAGAGTTTGAGGTACTCAGTCCCTTAGCCTGGAGTCGATGTGTTCGGTCAATCAACCTTGAGAAATTAATACATCAACTCCAGGCTCAGGGACTGATTACCTCAAACTCCTCCTTATCTTCCACTATTATTCTCTATATTGGACTAAAGAAGCCACTGGCTGCCGAAACGTTTCCTCAGTAAAAATTTCCAAATGTTGTCTCATTCTCAATATGAAGTGTGTATACACACTTCATATGACACTTCATATGAAGAATGAGACAACATTTGGTAGTGTTAGCGAGGTTGAGACTCAGCACCTGGCTCCAGCTTCCTCAACAACACTCGCCAGCAATATTAATTCCAGTTTGCGTTCGTTTCTGTCTTAAAATACTTTCATGAAGGTCTATCTGCATTTTTATGATACCGATATTTACAATTTAAAACTATTTCTTCTAATTCAAACTTTTACTAATAACAAGGCCGGCAGTTTATCATTTTGGTTAAGATTGTTTTTTTTTATCACTCTGTTCCCAAGAAAACCTAAATTAGTTTGTTTTTCTTCTATGAATCTAGAGGGATGAAGAAGGTCCTTTGCAATGTTGCATTACCCACCATGGGTAGATTTCCTACTTTCACTCGTTCTTATCCTGGAAAATGATAGAACGGGCATAACTCATTACAGGCATAACTCCTGGGTTACGGAAACCCTTGTTACAGGGCAATCTGTACATACTGTTACAGGGCAACTCCTACAGGGCAAACCCTGGTTACAGGGCATCCCTGGGTTACTGACAGTGTTTTAAGCGAGTATTCACACCTTTGCTAATAACCAACATGACGAATTTATTCGGTTGTTTCACTTTATCTCCAGCAATTGTGGCAATGTTAAGTTTTTTCTTTATGTAATTTTTCTTTATAAATTAAGATGATGTTCACTATGAAAGTAATAAAAGAAAACTCCAGTTATCGTTTGATGATAATGATAAGACATGTGTTTTCTTAGGTAGACTCGACATAAAGATAAGACAAACTTTTCTTTTTAAGCTAGACTCGACAAACAGTTGGATATTTTACTGAAAATTTACCTCGAAATAGATGCGCGCTCTCTAGAAAACAACGATGTACGTCGACTTTTATTTAGCTTGTGCTCGGGATGTTTGAACGTCGCAAACACCGCAGCGATTAATTGTTCTGTACAAACTGTAATCTCATGGCTATATTCCCACAAAGCCATATTTGCCCGTCCATTTTATAACCAAATGAGCATGTTGAACCGTCCTGGTGACCAAGTACAATAAAGCGGACTGTATCCAACGGGGAAAACACACAACAATTTAATTCCCTTTGGGGGGAAAAAAATTGTAGCGGATTTTACTCCATGGCGTCCAACGAATGAATCAGATTTATTGCGAAAACTCACAAAACTTAGTTTGCCCAGCCTTTATTCCTTGAATTTCGTTTAAATCGTATGGCATAAGGAATTCACCTGTTTTCTTCAGTGCATCATGGCTGCAATTATCTATTGGTAATCTGACACAATACCATCTTGAAAAAACGCTTGTCTAAATAATGCTGTTATTCAGTTTTAAGGGGTGACGTTATATATCTGATCCTGGATCACTTAATTATTTTTTGTTGCTTGGGTCGAGTCCTAGCTCCTGACCCAGAGTCTAAGCGCTACTACCACTCAGTCTCGGCTTCTTGTTGAAGGCTTTAATTCTGTCCACATATAATTTCCGATTTACGCCGATTACACAGACATTACTTGATTTACACCCATACGCTTCCTTTCTCCCGCTTCTCATAATAATAATAATATATAATAATAAAAATAATATATATAATATATAATATATAATTAATAATAATTAATTTAATTAATAATTAATATTATTATTATTATTATTATTATTATTATTATTATTATTATTATTATTATTATTATTATTATTATTATTATTATTATTATTATTATTATTATTATTATTATTATTATTGAGGAAGCTAGGTTCAGCTCCTTGGATCAAGAGTCCTTTACCAACCTGACAGCCTAGTCCTAGTCTCCATTTAGTTCCAGGGTCACAGAGTGGACTCCCATAGCAATATTAATGACTTCATTATACTGTGGTCAAATCTTCCCTTTTAATTTACACTGTGACGTTCCTATAGTGTCTTATTTATCGCTGGAAGAATATAGAAAATACCGACAAGTGAATAAGCCACCATATGAGGCCTAAGGCATGTATTGAAAAGACGTAATGTCCTCCAGGAACTTACCAATGCATGACAAGAATAAGATCCTTGGGGCCAAAGACCGCGTATTGTGTTTAATTGACATAAAGGAATTATCTTAAACGTCTCTAGATCACTGTTTTTCACCTTGGGACAACGTTTCGCCCTACGAAGAACTTTATTATGACATGATGAAGCTTCACATAGAGGAAAATGTTGCCCCAATAAAAAATTGTACTTGAGTCTTCGTCTTCGATTACCATCTTGACGGTATATTCCATTTCTCATCAACACTCAGACCTCAAGGTGGAATTTCCTGCGTCTATTCTATTGTAAGTAGTTCATCACAAGGTGTGGTGGAGTCTCGATTCTCCGTACGCTAATCTCAACTCGGTCTTTCATCAGTCTTGTTGTTGGTGATCGCCTTCTTTAATTTTTGTCATGTAATGTAATGGATTAGAAAACCGACAAATTGAGAAACGAGACACTTTTGCATCATTTGGAAATTTTAATTGAGGAAAAGTTTCCTCATTAAATATTTCTAGAAACGTTTCCTCAGTTTCACTACTCTTTAATAATCTAACACAGCTTAGTCTGAACAAGGTTGTAACTGTAGTAACCTAACCTTCAAAAGCATAATTTGGAACAACCTGAAGCTTGAAATCTTTACTTGGGACAGTTTTATCTGGAACTTAATCAAGAACTGCTTAATATGGAACAACCGAATCAGTAGAAAACATAATCTGGAACAATTTATTCATGAGCCTTCAAGTTTTCCAGATCAATATACACACTATTTAAATAGGTGCTCTTTTCCTATCTACCGATCTATCGCCTGAAGATTATACCGTCTCAACCCAGCTTCTGTGTTTCTGATCACGACCTTATCTCTGTGTCTTGCTCTGTCCCTCCCCCCATCCCCTAAATCTACAACCTTCCCCTTCGCATTTAGCATTTTCGTTCTGCTGACTGGACCAATCGTAGGAAATGTTATCGTTATTTTTCGTCGGGTGACTATCGGTTCTCTTCATCCTTGTGGGCTGAGCGGTTCACTGAGGTTATCATTGCTGGAATGGAAGCTTACGTCCCATTTTATTTTTCTTCGCCCTCTTTTCCCTGTGAAAAAAATAGTTTGATGTGCGAAATGTCATTTCAAGAGCCTAACAGGAATCTCCTGCTGATAAACATTTGGTGTTTGTATTTGCCAGAGATGATGCGAAGCACAACTTCCGTGAGAAGTAGCAATGAACTCTCTTCTTCTAACTCCGAGTGCTCTCTGTAGTCTCTAGATCAAAACATTACTCACTTAACTTCTAAGCTTTTTCTTTCTCTTTCAGCCTGACGGCTCTATCGCTCAGTCTTTCCTTGACAAAGACAAATTCTTTGGAAATCTCCATTTCTCTGACTAACTTCATCAATTCTAGCTTGTGCATGCTCTTGTCTCTTCCCTGAAGAAGCAAATCCTTTTCTTATCGTCTCCATGTGCTGGACTTCAGAGCTTGTCTCTGAGCTCGTGCCACCTTGTGTATTCTAGGAACGATCTCACAGTTGATGTCTTCCTGTTTGATCACTGAGTGAGCTTCAAGGTTTGTGTCTCTATTGTTGTATCCTTTTCGTCAATGTCTATATAAAACTCTTCTATCCTCTTGGGAATATGCTTAAGCTCAACTAAAGTTTGTTATAGCCAGAGTTAGAACTTTGTAACTGTTCCCGTCTTATGTTTAATAAATAGATGTGTTTGTCACCGAGCGATTCGAGAAAGGAATCAATTCCTCTATAGCATAAACCTTGCCTCCTCTACCTTAATGCACTCGAAAGGAATAGTACAGAGTGCAGAATAATACAGTTAAATGCTTAAAAATTTAAGTATGGTGCACCAGCGTTTAAGATTTGAAGCCTATCAGAAGAGGCCTTCTCCAGTTATTGCACGAAAACCAATTTTAAATAAAAATTTATAAATCAGAGGATTCTAGGTAGGTTGGTAGACAGCAACCGCCCAGGGAAGTACTACCGTCCTGCCAAGTGAGTGTAAAACGAAAGCCTGTGATTGTTTTACATGATGGTAGGATTGCTGGTGTCTTTTTTCTGTCTCATAAATATGCAAGATTTCAGGTACGTCTTGCTACTTCTACTTACACTTAGGTCACACTACACATGCATGTACGAGCATATATGTACATACCCCTCTGGGTTTTCTTCTATTTTCTTACTAGTTCTTGTTCTTGTTTATTTCTTCTTGTCTCCAAGGGAAAGTGGAATAGAATTCTTTCTCCGTAAGCCATGCGTGTCGTAAGAGGCGACTAAAATGCCGGGAGCAAGGGGCTAGTAACCCCTTCTCCTGTATACATTACTAAAGTTAAAAAGATAAACTTGTTTTTCTTTTTGGGCCACCCTGCCTCGGTGGGATACGGCTGGTTTGTTGAAAGAAATCAGTGGATACGGGACAATTGACAGAGGCTAAGAAGGTGGCAAATATAGTGCCACTATTTAAGAAATGAGAGATACAGGAAGGGTTAAATTACTGACCGGCATAACTTATGTGGATACTATGTAAGACAATAGAAATTATCATAAAAAGAATGGTGGAACACATGGCTCTAGTGATTTCATAAACAATAGTCAACACGGGTTTACAGATGGCAAATCTTGTTTCACATACCTTCTGCAGTTCTATTAGAGAGTTGAATAAGAGGCAGAAGAGTGAGGGGTGGACTGCAAGAGGTCACTTTCTACTGCACCTTACATGAGACAGGAACAAAAACTTAATTAAGAAGACACGAACAACAAGGTATGCGCTACAGTTGATCAATGAGAACATTATGGGAAGAAGACAAAGAATGATAGTGCGAGATGAGATCTCAGAACAGGAAAGTGTAACAAGTTGTGTTACAAAAAGATGGGTATTAGAACTAGTGCTTCTAGTATGTATATATATGTTTGATATATTAGGAGAGACAGATGTATCCCTATTTGCACATGTTGCAAAATTAATGAGGGGAATAGAAAAAAAACTAAGAAGACAAGGAAAGGCTGTAAATGGACCTGAAAAAAACTGGAGGAATGATCAGACAAGTGTCTACTTGAATTTAACCCCAGTTATTGCAAGGCTGTGAAAATCAGGGAAGGGGTAAAAAGACAGGAAACTGAGTATAGACTCGGGGAATACAGACTGCAAATCTTACTCAAGGAGAAAAACCCAGGGGTGAGCATTGTGCAGAGCATATCAATTCAATAACCTCTGCAGTGAATGATCGTTTAGCAAATCATATAGAAGCCTCGAAGAAACTTAGAAGTAACTTATTTACGGCTCTCTATACGATATATGTTAGGTTTGTCTTAGAGTGTACAGCACCAGCATGGAACCCACGTGTGATAAAGCATATTAAGAAACTGGAGACGTATGCCTGAGGAGGGTCTCAAGAAGACTGAAATTATTTCCTTCATTTGTATACTTCTGGATGTGTGTTACTCAACTGAGTTACCCATATTGTCAGTGAATGGTTAACTAATATATAGGCGAAATTATTTACAAATATTGTCTCTACGTCCACAGCAGGACTCGAACCACCAAACTCTGTATCAGAGTAACCAGTACACCCACTAGCTCCGTGGTAAAGTACTGGTTGTAGATGAATGGTTCAGGAGAACCGACAAGTTGATAAATTAGACACATGCAACACTTGGGTATCTTTATTGAGGAAACGTTTCGCCACACAGTGGCTTCATCAGTCCATACAAAGGAGAATCGTGAAGAACAGGAGGAGTTTGAGGTAATCAGTCCCTCAACCTTGAGTCGATGTTGTCAGTCCATCAATCTTGAAAAGAATACAGCATATGTGCGAAGAGGAAGCTTATATACCGTATACAGGAGAGGTGCAGCAGTTGTAGGTGGTGTCACATTTGACCAATGTGGAAGTAGGTCGTGCCCAAGGGTTAGGCAAGTGAAGAATTCCCTGTATTACCTCATACTCCTCCTGTTCTTCACGATTCTCCTTTGTATGGACTGATGAAGCCACTGTGAGGCGAAACGTTCCCTCAATAAAGATACCCAAGTGTTGCATATGTGTCTAATTTAGCAAAGTACTGGTTACTCTGATACAGAGTTTGCAGGTTAGAGTCCTGCTGTGGACGTTGAGACAATGTATGTATATATATATATATATATATATATATATATATATATATATATATATATATATAATGTGCCGAATAGGTAAAACTGGTTAATTAGCAAGAACTCATTTAAAATTAAGTTCTTTTAAAATTTTCTCTTATACATTTAAAGATGTATTTTTTTTCATTTATGTTAATATAAAAGTTAAGGATTTTGTATCAAAGGAATCTTAGGAAACTTACCTAACCTTATTATAACAAGTGCATTTCAATTTAGCCTAATTAAAGTAAATACATTTTAGATAAGTTTACAATAATTTAATAATAAACAAACACAATGAAATATATTTTTTTCGTTAGATTCAGAAGGATTTTTGCGAAATTATTGCATAAAAAAATTTTCGTTTGCCTTATTCGACAAGAAGTGCGTTGCTATTTAAACAAAAATCGCAAGTTTTACTTATTAGGTAAAACTGGTCAATTAGCAATAACTCATTTAAAATTAAGTTCTTTCTAAAATTTTCTCTTATATATTTAAAGATATATTTTTTTCATTTATGTTAATGTAAGAATTTATTATTTTGTACCAAGAGAAACTTTGAAAACTTACCTAACCTTATTATAACTAGCGCAATTTAATTTAGCCTAACCCAACTAAATATATTTTAGATACGTTTACAATAATTTAATAATAAACAAACACAATGAAATATATTTTTTTCGTTAAGCTCAGATTGATTTTTGCGAAATTATTGCATACACAAATTTTCGCTTGTCTTATATGGCAAGAAGAGCGTTGCTATTTAATCCAAAATTGCAAGTTTTACCTAATCGGCTCGACATATATATATATATATATATATATATATATATATATATATATATATATATATATATATATATATATATATATATATATAATTTTAATATGTGTTGTCTTGTCAAGAGTGCCTAATACCTTCAAGAAAGACACTCGGTACGCCTAATGCTTCTCATTTCCTGGCGGTGTTCACCTTAATCCCGAGGTCATCCTAGCGAGAACTTCATTAAGCTTCAGGTGCCTTGCTCTTACCTTGATTACCAACCACCTTCGAGAGACCTCGTTAGTCCTCCCTCACACACTTCACCTTTACACACTCATCACAGCTCTCGCATTCCAACTTAACTGAAGATGTTTTTACTCTATCCGCATTCAAAAGTTTCTTAAAAGCTTTGCATTTCTCTAACTCCGAGTGCAATATTGCGGTATGTTTATATAAAGTGTTAAACCCGTGTGGGTCAATCATCGCAAGGAGTGCTTGGGGAGGGGACTCTATCCTCCGTACGCTAGTCGCTAGAAAGACACGACAGTTCACCTACTTCTGCTATATTCAAGCAATTCATTGTTAGGCGTTAAACTAGCAGGGGGTCATATAGTGTCGGGTGCTTGCACAGGATACTGTGTAAGCACCCGTACTAAATGAAGGCAGGGCAGGAATGCTTTCCCTCGAAGGATCATTTGAACTGCGACGTCCTCGCAACTGTGGCAAGACAACTACTAAATGACTCATGTTTCTTGTGCTTTCACTCTACCTCGGTGGGTAATGGCTGATGTGGAAAAAAATGCATATTTTTACAATCCAAACAACACTCTCCTCCAATAAAGTCTCTTTTATTTAATAATTCAAGACTATATACACACGTTTTTACGACCAATAGCATCTTCGAAGAATTGTCACATAAACTGCTAAGCTTAGATTGTTTGGCTATTTAATTGGGTTTATAGCCTGGGTTTATAGCCTGGGTTTATAGCCTGGGTTTATAGCCTGGGTTTATAGCCTGTCAAACAAAGGGTCTTTAAGGCTGTATGTAACCCGTTCAGCAGTCTATCATGCTTTAATCCCTTAATAAGATATTGAAATAAGCTCTCAGCATATATACCACGAGAGAGAGAGACGCATCTCAGCGTATACATCCTTATGAGAGAGTATGTATACAGAAGGCGAAATCCATTTTCCCTGAACACTTCATATTCTGAATTGAGAGCCGATGGTAATCTTTTTTTAGTTCCCAGTTACGTGATGTTGTCATCTCGTCCTCTGGAGCTGTCTTATCGGTTCCTGATGCTTTCCATAATTGAAATTTTATGATGGTAGGCTGTCAACACCTCACAGCCTTTGATGATTGGCTGTCAACACCTCACAGTCTCTGATGATTGGTTGTCTACACCTCACAGCTTCTCATGGTTGGCTGTCAGCACCTCACATCGTCTGATGGTAGGCTGTCAGCATCACACAGCCTCTGATACTGAGCTGCCAGCCCCTCACAGCGTCTGATGCCGAGCTGTCAGCATCTCAGAGACTGATGCTAAACTACTTGCATCTCACCGGCTCTCCTGTAATTCTCACAACTCCTGCAAAATATGAGCGAAACTTTTTTAATATACGCCACTTGCTGGTGTTTTGTTTCTTCAGAGTGACCGCGTCTACAAAGAGATCCATGGCAGACATGTGGAGGACGAGCAAGAGTAGAGAGAGCCCATGGTTTAACCAGGAAGGCAGGGCGCAAAACGAAGATGGGTGACGCAGCAAGAACAGACCCAGGAAGGAGGGCTGTGGGATTTAATAAGGAATGCCACAAGTCAGCCATTCAGTGCATGGAAGGGTTTACTAACACACACATACACACACGCACGCACCACATACTACAAACAGGCTAAGTGTCTACCGAAAAGTGCCTTTGACAACTGATAACTAACAATCACGCTCACACGTAATAATATAAATAAAATCTTAGTAGAGGGCAGCCATATCAAGTAAACACACATTTATAGCACGTTATAAAACTGTGTCTATTAATACTAGTAATGTTAACTACACTTAAACTTTTCCCCTAAATATTCACCAAGGTCTGTACCGTCCTCGGTGGTCACCAAAATCATATAGAAGCCTAAAAGTCCAGAACCGATATCCTTCCTTTTAATCACGGTCAAGAGTTAAATATGTACCACAAGTTGCAATAAAACATTCCAGGGTTCCTCAGACAGGTGATGCAGAGAGTGATGAGAGAGTATACCTTCAGTTAACAGATAAAATAATCTTATAATGACAGTTCCTGCTGAAAGAGAATAGTCGAATCCCCATATCTTGTCCAACCTTGCTCCACATGTTGCCTGTCGGTGAAGGCCATCGGATCCGTCACTTACCAGAAAAAAGCTGTGTCCCGAAAGGATCACTGTGAGGCAAAGGGCCAATATAGACAGGCAATCAAAATCGCACTTCCTTATACCAGCTATAGAGACGGGTTAAGCCACTCCTCTATTTTGGTGGCAACAGAGTACACCAGAGACTATGCCAGAGTGAACAGTGCATTCTGCAAGTAAGATGATTATTATAATCATTGGGTAGAATTAAACCTCAATTAAACGTCAATGCAACACACTGCAGATGTATTCAATTTTGTTTAATAAATAAATGGGTCACCTTAAAGCAGGTTCAGCGACGTGATCTCGGGGTGGCCTACTTCGAGAGACTGCAATATTCCCAGGGTACATGCTCAGGTGGCCTACTCCGAGAGACTGCCAATATTCCCAGGGTACATGCTCAGGGTAGGCCTACTCTCCGAGAAGACTGCAATTCCCAGGGTACTGCTCAGGGTAGGGCCTACTCTCCGAGAAGACTGCCAATATTCCCAGGGTACATGCTCAGGGTAGGGGCCTACTCTCGAGAAGACTGCCAATATTCCCCAAGGTACATGCTCAGGGTAGGGGCCTACTCTCCGAGAAGACTGCCAATATCCCCCAGGGTACATGCTCAGGGTAGGGCCTACTCTCCGAGAAGACTGCCAATATTCCCCAGGGTACATGCTCAGGGGTAGGGGCCTACTCTCCGAGAAGACTGCCAATATCCCCCAGGGTACATGCTCAGGGGTAGGGGCCTACTCACCGAGAAGACTGCCAATATCCCCCAGGGTACATGCTCAGGGGTAGGGGCCTACTCTCCGAGAAGACTGCCAATATCCCCCAGGGTACATGCTTGACTACGAACCCAGCATCTCTTTCGCCATAACTGGCAGGAGTATTTCCCCTTTAGCTTAAATTTGTTGACTCTTACGGTCAATGACAAAAAAACAAATTAGTAATTTGGATGTTGAGGGGCAGAAACAGTTTCTCACAGTTTTAGTTGTTTGGCGATTATGGTTTCTGTAATATGACACCGAACTGGTCAGAACAGTAGCAAGCTGATAATGATATACCATTTATAATATTTTAGAATTAAAAAAAAAATAAATTGATAAATATTCAAATGGTTCTAGTGCATTGTAAATAAAGCAAAGCAATCAAATCCACTTTCCCATCCACCTCGAAAAGTGTAAAAGAAAAAACGATAACGTTATTCCAATATTCAAACGCTGGAGCAGGCAGGAAAGGTACATTGATAGACCAGTGCCACTGATATCCAGAATTCTGGAGATGATTGTGAGGGGATTCCTTGTGGAGCATTTCGAGAGGGAAGCTCTATTAAAGAAAACCATCAAGGAATCACGGACGGGAAATCCTGTCTTCTTAACCTTTTAAAGTTTTACAATTGTTACAGAGGTAAAACAGAAAATACAGGATTGAGTGTTCTCATTTTTAATTGCAGGAAAACTTTTCGATGTATTACTCCTCAAGTGGGTAATTTTCAAATTAAAAAAAAAAACGTAAACGTAAAAGGGAAAGTGGAAAAGTTGATAAGATAATATCTGTTATGAGACTTAATAATGGTAAGGGAAGTGTCGGAGTGGAACTGTGTATTGATTGGGATCCCACAAGAATCTGTACTGGGACCTCTGCTTTTCCTCAAATACGTAAATTATCTCCCAGACGAGAGTGACTTTTGCATATTTTTGTTCGCTGATAATGTAAAATTGATGAAAGGAATGAAAAGCAAAGGGAAACTAAACTAGATTGAAATAAATAAACGTTGAGGACCCCGTAATGGATTTATAAAAATGACCATGGGAGACAAAGTAACAATGTTCAAGCTGCTGAGAGGGCGAAATGCGGCAGGTACACGCGCACACGCGTGCACAGACACTGCACACACACGTACGCACACGTAAAAGTACCATCACTACTACTGACACCATTACGTCCGGCGCCACCAAAGCCATGTAGACGTGGAACGACCCACCTCTCTACTTTAAGAGAACGAGTTACTCTGGTAATGGCGATCCGGACACTGGCCGACAGGTACGTTATGGTCAGGGGGAGATACGGGTAGATTTGGACAGTGGATCCCATACCCTAGTCCATGGGTTCTACCACACACTGTATAATACTGTCATCAGTATGCAGTGAGCTGGATACTGCGCTGCACCTGAAATATACACTCTCGGAAACATACTCAATACACATTCACAAAATCCACACACAAACAACATTCAAAACATTCACAAACAAAACACGCACATAAATCACAAAACACACACACACACTCCCTGCTCCAAGGCTCTTGGTGCAGAGAGTGGACCTAGCAGCGAGCAGCGAAGAAGCGGGGCCAGGAGCTGTGAATCGACCCTTGCAACCCCATATAGGTAAGTACATATAAGTGAATACACACACACAAACACACACGTCACCCTGGCGACAATAGAGGACAAGAGAGATAGGGAGGACATGATAACGACATATAAAATACTGAGAGGAATTGACGAGGTGGATAGGGAAGAAAGTTTCAGAGATGTGATAACTCACATGAGTCACAAGCATATTAGGAAGTATTTCTTCAGTCACAGAGTTTTCAGGACGTGAATTAATGTTGGTAGAATTACCGACAATATGTTAGGTAAAAGGACACAAGTGCAACTAATGTGACATTTTATTGTGACAACGTTTTGCTCTCCTGGAACTTTATCAAACCGTTCGCAACGTTTCGCTCTCCAGGAGCTATATATAAATCGTACTAATAAACCGAACTTACCGAAAAGGTTGAACATTTACACTAACACAAAGTTATACACACTCGCATAGAACACATCATTGTGTGAACAACTGAATAGGTGTAATGGAGTTGTTCAGGTGAAGCCTCAATGTCAAGGGATTTAGAGATGACGATGTCCTGCCTCTTGGATGCTGTCAAAACTGTGAAATCCTCTAACGTAAGAGGATGTTGATTGTGGGACGAGATGGCTTTGATGTGTGAAGGCCAGTACGGAACGATCTTCCCTTATGCTCTAAGATGCGTTGTTCCCAGGGACGTGTATCGAACATTACTATAACATAAATAACACCGTACGTCAGGTCACCCGAGGTCTGGAGTTAGGGTTAAAGTCTAAGTGATGGAGAACATGTGATGGAAGACATGTGATCGAGGCCATGTGATGTGGGACGTGATGAAGGGCATGTGATGGAGGCCATGTTATATGGGAGGTGATGGAGGGCACGTGGTGGGGGACATGTGATGGAAGACACGTGATGGGGTCATGTGATGGGGGACATGTGATGGGCGATTTGTGATGGGAATATGTGAAGGGGTGTATCATGGGTACTGGCGTCACCTTATGCAATTTAGCCGCTCCTTGACGAAATCCTCTGTAAAGCCCCACGTCTTACCTGCGATCCTTCCCCTCAGTCCTCCCTCCCCATTCTTCATGGCGAAAGATCCTTCCCCTCAGTCCTCCCTCCCCATTCTTCATGGCGAAAGATCCTTCCCCTCAGTCCTCCCTCCCCATTCTTCATGGCGAAAGATCCTTCCCCTCAGTCCTCCCTCCCCATTCTTCATGGCGAAAGATCCTTCCCCTCAGTCCTCCCTCCCCATTCTTCATGGCGAAAGATCCTTCCCCTCAGTCCTCCCTCCCCATTCTTCATGGAGAAAGATCCTTCCCTCCCCATTCTTCATGGAGAAAGATCCTTTCCCTCAGTCCTCCCTCCCCATTCTTCATGGAGAAAGATCCTTCCCTCCCCATTCTTCATGGAGAAAGATCCTTTCCCTCAGTCCTCCCTCCCCATTCTTCATGGAGAAAGATCCTTCCCTCCCCATTCTTCATGGAGAAAGATCCTTTCCCTCAGTCCTCCCTCCCCATTCTTCATGGTGAATGATCCTTCCCTCCCCATTCTTCATGGAGAAAGATCCTTTCCCTCAGTCCTCCCTCCCCATTCTTCATGGAGAAAGATCCTTCCCTCCCCATTCTTCATGGAGAAAGATCTTTTCCCTCAGTCCTCCTCCCCATTCTTCATGGAGAAAGATCCTTCCCTCCCCATTCTTCATGGAGAAAGATCCTTTCCCTCAGTCCTCCCTCCCCATTCTTCATGGAGAAAGATCCTTCCCTCCCCATTCTTCATGGAGAAAGATCCTTTCCCTCAGTCCTCCCTCCCCATTCTTCATGGAGAAAGATCCTTCCCTCCCCATTCTTCATGGGAAAGATCCTTCCCCTCAGTCCTCCCTCCCCATTCTTCATGTAGAAAGATCCTTCCCTCCCCATTCTTCATGGAGAAAGATCCTTCCCCTCAGTCCTCCCTCCCCATTCTTCATGGTGAAAGATCCTTCCCCTCAGTCCTCCCTCCCCATTCTTCATGGTGAATGATCCTTCCCCTCAGTCCTTTCCCAGTCTTCATGGGATATTTTCTCAATTCTTCCTCCCCACTCATCATGGGTGAAGGTCCTCTACTCACCCTTAATGGGGGACGAGGTTCTTCATGCTCGTCAATGCGCCTCGTCCAAGGAATTAGAGCTGCCTTTCCCTTAAGTGGATAAAACCTGATTATCTCATAGTCCTCAAGCACTCTATGGCCCCTACGGGTTTAACACTGTCCAATAATAATAATAATAATAATAATAATGCGCAAATTACTAAAAAATATTATTATTATTATTATTATTATTATTATTATTATTATTATTATTATTATTATTATTATTATTGCCACTTCTTTCATCAACAATTCTTCCTTACCCATTCTCATCTTCCACTCTCCTCTTAAGTATATATCTATATACGTATCTATATATATATATATATATTATATATATATATATATATATATATATATATATATATATATATATATATATATATATATATATATATATATACATATATGTCGTGCCGAATAGGTAAAACTTGCGATTTTGGCTTAAATATCAAAACTCTTCTTGCCGAATAAGGCAAGCGAAAATTTGTGTATGCAATAATTTCGCGAAAATCCTTCTGAACCTAACGAAAAAATATTTATATTTCGTTGTGTTTGTTTATTATTAAATTATTTTAAACTTATCTAAAATATATTTAGTTGGATTAGGCTAAATTAAATTGCGCTTGTTATAATAAGGTTAGGTAAGTTTTCTAAGGTTCTTTTGGTACAAAATTTTTAATTTTTGCATTAACATAAATGAAAAAATATATATCTTTAAACGCATAAGAGAAAACTTTAGAAAGGACTTAATTTTAAATGAGTTGTTGCTAATTGACCAGTTTTACCTATTCAGCAGATATATATATCTATATATATATATATATATATATATATATATATATATATATATATATATATATATATATATATATATATAGATGGGGTCCGCCTCTGGTGTACAATGTGGGACCCATTGCCTCGGAGAAGTGGATAAAAAGGCTTCAAGGAAGAATATTTAGATTTCTTTCTGAAGCCATTTGAATATTCCACTTCCCCTACCACCCCATCTTTTAATTGTGTATAAACTTTATTTCAAGACAAAATACATTGACAAGAATACAATAGGGAGTAAAACAACATAGATAACAACTCAGAGCAACATGTCAAATACTTCGTCCAGCTCCCCGGCAGTGGGCCGCGTGCCCAGAAAGCTGCAGGCATTTACCCTCTGGATCGCAACACTGAGTCTCTGAAAGGGGAAGCTGGTCGCCCTGTGGTCCTTGGTTTCTATGATGAGTTTTTCACCCAGCTCTTTGAGAAACTTTAGAGCACACTTGCCCCATGCTCCAAGGGTCTCCGACCCTATTGGGATGAAGTTATAGCAAGGGGGGAGGCCTTCATATTTGCGAATCTTCTGGGTCTCCCTGTGGCTGGCAGCTCCACCCCCTTCGGCTACAGAGTATGGCAAGTAGGTGTCTGCAATTGTGGCAGCACAGGTGTAGTCCCAAGCAATCTGCTTACCATCCTTCCAGGGTAGCATAGTAGCTCCATCAGGACGCTTTTGACTTCCATCAGACCTATGCACTTGGGGTTCCCGTTGAGCTGGGCAACGGGCTGTGGCGAGGCTTCTCTTTATGATGTCATTGACCTCCTCATGTCTAGCATACTTCCCTTCTGATGTGTGACACACGAGACCATGAAGTCCGAATTGGTCAGCCGTCGCCCTGCCGCAAATACACCTATGTTCGGTGAGTATGGGGGCGGCTTGGCGAAGAGCAACACCAATCCGAATGGCCTGTGGGTCGAGTCGAGTCCCCAGAGAGGAATTGGGAACAGCTAGAAGGAAATCTCCTGAGTGTTGTGCCTTCACCGCTAGGAGACGAGCTTTGTTCTTTCCTGAAGCGTTGGTGAGCATTGTGTTGGCATTTTTTTCCATGATCGGTTTGTAAGCCACTGGCCTGGAGTTTGCCACGAGGTCAAGCCCCACCCGTACCGTGGTTTATCAATCCAGTACAGAGAATAAGACTACAGACGGTAGAAGACAAGAAGAGTTTGAGGAGTCTTATTCATTAATTTGTCGGTTTTGTAAATTATTAATATACGACTTCGAGAAATGCTTGACGAAATCCTCACTAGCTGCGTGAAACCCATCCTGTGTGATGGAGTCCCACAGGTTAACAGCCTGTATTTGTTCCCACTTTGCAACTATTACATAGGATAGGGTAGTAACACACCGCAGATGTATCCAACTTCTTTTGATAATAAAAAAGTTGGCTAATATAGGAATAAGTCCTGCTTCAGAGAGGATTTTTTTTTCCATTGCTTCTAACAAAATACCACCACTAACCCTAGCTTAACGAGTGCATTATTTTTTCTAATTTACCCTCGACACCCGCAACGTAATTTTTTATTCATGAACGCAAAATACCCGCGGTTAATGTTGTGCCGAAATATATAATGGTAGTCTATGAACTATTTAAAATATTCTACTCGCAGAAAAAAATGTAGAGTTTGCTTGTGTTTTCTGATGTGGGGAAGCAATGTGAACTGTGCCTGTGCGTATGTAATTGCCTATTTTTTTTTGCCTATTTGTAGCCACAGGAGCAGAATTATACCCGTGGTATATCATCTTCAATACTGTGTTCATCAAATAATTTATTTTTAAATTTACGTTGGTTACAGCACTTACTAATAACTTCTTTAATGCATTCCACTTGTCAACCATTCAATTTGAGAAGAAAATTTTTCTTCTGTCCATTCCACTCAACTATTTCCCCAGTTTGCAGCGGTGGCCTCTTGTTACCCCTGTTACAGCTACTAAAAAATCTTTATCTAGTCTTTCAGGTCCTTTCAAGACTTCATATTTAGTTATCGTGTCTCTTCTTTTTTCCTATAAGCCAACATGGGCTGATTTAATGTTTTCAACCTTCCATCATAGTTCATACTGTTTAACTCTGGCAGCCATTTTCTAGCCCTTTGATCATTTCTAACTTATCTATGTTTTTTTTTTTTTCAGGTGTTGGCCTCCCACAACTGCTACATATTCCAATTTCACCCTAATGTAAGTTAAAAACAACTTTCTTAACATTTCACCATTCGTATGTTTGAAAGGTATATTATAGCTTGCCAGTGTAGCAAATGTATTTCTCACAATTTTGTTTATGTGATTGATCTATAGGGAAAAATGTCGAGACTTAAGTCTCGAGTATCCTAGAGTGCTGATTAACAAATCTTAAGTGTGAAAAAAACGTACTGAGAAACGAAGCTTTCCGTAAAATTCGCATAGGACAAGGTATTGGATTTATCTTATTAGAAAGCGAGAAATTCATCAGACAAAAAAAAAAAAAAAAAGCTGAGCATGGGTATTTTTCGACCTCATAAATTCTCGTTATCTGCTGATGAAGGTCCCTACCTGAGATCAATTTTCTGGTCATATCCGTTCATCGGTAAGCAGTTATGACACTTATATCCAAGATTGTAGGGAGAACTTCCTGTGTCTCCCGCAATTCTTGAAGTTTCGATGATTGAGTATAAGAACATAAATGCTGTAAAAAAATGTCGATTAAAAAACTCACAAAGTTAAAACAGATAGTGTTTATTTTATTCTGTGCTCTAAATGCTCGGATGTGTGTACCTGACAACACTAGGTTGAAGAAACATATGTATCCCACAAAAACTGGACCAGTATTCTCGTAGAACCGGTTACGCTGTACACTAGGATCACGCAGAGAAATTTATTATCAGCTCAGCTGCTGAATTCAGTGTTCATGAAGCCTCTCTTATTCAACTTCGAGTCAAATCACTCCATCTATTTGTGCTCATTAATTTTAAAGCTGGATAATTTTAACAAGATAATATTGCGAGCAGACTCAAGGAGGACAAACTTCATGATAATGTGGAAATATGCGTACTTTGAGTGCGTACTTTGAGTGCGTACTTTGAGTGCGTACTTTGCCGTGTTACCACGTCATAGTTTATCGAGTTACTGGTATTGGCTTCAATGTGTTCATTGCTAGTAATATTTTGTCTCTGGATAGAAATCATGCAAGTTGCTAATGGATGTAACACAAATAAAGGTTAATGTATGTTGTAAGCTTTGGGGAATTTAGTAAGACCCTGTCAACAATAAATTATAATCTCGCGTGTATAATTTCCGCATGCAAATTGCATTTTATTTGTGAGCACCCCACAGCATTTGTTTGTGTTTATTTGCTACTTGCTTGTGAAAATGTTGGAATAGTTGTGCAGGCATTCAGTTTACCATTCACTGTGAAGGTCTCCAAACACACACACAGGAGCCTGGAGCTGTGAGTCGACCCCTTCAATCACATATAGGTGAGTACACACACAAACGCGCGCGCGCGCGAGCGCTACATACATCTCAAAGACTAAATTTAGCTTTAAGAAAAACAAAGATATAGAAACTTACAATGTCTTTAAATAAACCATAAAATAAGAGAAATAAAGCGAAAGCGATGAAAGCAGATGAAAACATCAGGAGGATAATATGCACTCGATACGAAAAATGACAGGTGCGCACATCAAAGAGGATGAATGGTCCGCCTAAGCTATCAATATCACGATACACATCAGCAAGCAGCAGCCATCTTGCCTCTTAACATCTGTGTGGGCTGGAAGCCAAGACAAGGGAGAGAGAGGGAGAGAGAGGGCAGGTGAGCAAGGTGAAGAGGAAGCGAGCGAGAGGGTTTAAAGTGGGCAGAGGTTAACAGGTGGATGTGAAATAGAGGGACAGTAATAGCACAGTGGTAACATGGGAATCATGTTGAGTTGAAATCTATAAGCTCGGAGATCGAATTACCTGTTAGAAGGTAAGGAAAGAGGGGTCATTTTAGTTAATAGCTCGAATCAATATGGTCTCCACAGTATCACTACCAACTGACCCCCATGTTTTCACATCACCAAATATTGGTGATATAAGGACATAACAGATGAGGACTGCTGTAATCTTACTTTGCCCATTCTAGGAAGGTTCTACTCACGCCCATTCTTTACATAAGAATGTAGGGGCACTGGAAACCATACTGGTTCATGATAAGCAAGCCTTACTCAGAACCAACACATGTTTCGTGGTAGAGACTGAGACAATTGTGAATTTACTATTTACGTTGTTTGTCGGCAGTTTACGTGTACTACGTGTCTAGCACACGTTATTCGTTGGCTGGCAGGGGCAACACGTACGTCAATATAATTACTTTGCAATAGCAGCTCAAGATCCCGTGAGTGGGTCGACTGGCAAAACCCCTGTGAAGAAAAGATACTTATTATAGTAGACGCTTTACCTGGAACAACGTTTGGGAGTAGAGCTTTAGTAACTGATAAAGAGAAAGGCTGTTCCAATGACAGCTTGTTCTGTAAGGTGAATTTGTTCCTCACCATTGTCAGCAGTACACCATTTGGAGTCAGGTAAAGCCCATACTTTAGATCTTCGCACTTTTATGTAACAGCATCCATGCTGAAGAATTTCTTAGAGGCTGGCTTAGAGTTAATTATTATTATTATTATTTTGAGGATATTTAGGGGAATGACTACAGCTCCTGTGAGGTAATAAAATGTGATCCAAAGATTGGACATGTGCTAGAAAATAACGTGAAGGATGAACGTCTTAATGTTGTGGATTTACGAATTCGACGAGTTTTTCTTAGCTTCCTCCCATTTTCTTGGGATTTCTCCTAATAAATATGATCAATTAAATATGTAGGAGAATCAGTGTCCTTTAAACCAACACGGTTTTAGGAATGGTAAATTCCGTGTCACACATCTACTGGAGTTCTACGACAGGTAACATTAAATTTAGTAGAAGCATCAGTTATCCCATAGGTGATACCATCATTCCCAAGGGCTGTTGATGGTCATCTTTCCCAATCACTAATAGTCATACTAACTATATCTTCCTTATATATTGCACTTCCGAGATGTTATCTCTCTTTTTCGTATAGTTGATTCCGCACCTTTATGTCAGTCGGTAGCGACGCCATGATTCATGAATCCCTTCATTAGTTCTGCTGCTCTTCCTGAGGTCTAGTACTGCTGCTACGGTGATCCTTTTTCCTGATGGTATTTTGATCTTGCATACTCGCTGTGAACTGGCTTCTCTGTATATACCTGCCTCTCTGGCCTGAGTTCTAGTTTCTCTGACCGCAGTTTTATTTTCTTGAGCATCACAGTATTTTGCATTTTCATTGCAATTATCAAAGCAACCCATTATAGCACCATCATACGTTGTTAGTCCTTAAGCTTCATGAAGTCCTAGATTCGAAACAGCTGTTTTGAAATCTAAGAACCTGTCATAAGTGACTGTGAAGCTATAATCATACAATTAAAGAGACTATCTCCTTTAATTCGAACTTCTGATGTATAGTAGCTTTACTACAATCCCTAAATTGGTCTGGTTTGTTATGAGTGTAATTAGTTGTTTGATACACTGAGACAAGGCCAGTGATTTCCGTGTTACTTCACCACTCAGACACTACTATAGATACTCATGTGAGAAGCGTATCACTGGTCATTGTTGTGAGTGAATGGTCCCGCTTGGCTTCCTCAACGAGTGGGCTTCAGGATTAATTTTACTTATCACGTATGATAAATGTACATCATCAGAGTCATTAGTTTCTAAAACTTTGATTGTTTTAGAGACACATAACCACGAAAATCCAGCAGGCTTGCACGAGTATATAAACGTAACACCATAAAAGCATCACCAAACTAAATTAGTTTCCCTAACAAACATTTACTTGACATAGTACCATCATTACTCATGTACATCTCCTGCAAGTCCACTGTTGTCTGTATTTAATACTGATTTTTATACATGACGTTCAATGGTGATAAGTTTCAGCTGCTTAGGTATGGAAAAAATGAAGAACTCAAAAGGAACACTATATACAAAACGCAAGAGGGTCACCAAATAGAACGAAAGGAACACGTTAAGGACTTGGGAATAATTATGTCTGCTGATCTGTCTTTTAAAGACCATAACAAGACAAAGATCACAACAGCCAGGAAGATGACGGGGTGGGTATTGAGAACTTTCAAAACAAGGGAAATAATGCCGATGGTGACACTCTTCAAATCGCTAGTGCTCCCTCACTTAGAATACTGCTCTGTGCTGACGGCCCCATTCAGGGCAGGAGAAATATCAGAGCTGGAACAAATTCAGAGATCGTTTACGGCTCACATTGAGCCATTGAAACATCTAAATTATTGGGAACGCCTTCAAATTTTGAACATGATAATATATACTTGGAAAGTACTTGAGGGCCTGGTCCCAAATCTGCACACTGCCATAACAACATACTGGAGTGAGAGATATGGGAGAAAGTGTAAAATAAACCCAGTGAGGAGCAGGGGTGCGGTGGAGACAATACGGGAGCACTGTATTAACATCCGGGGTCCCAGACTATTCAACATCTTACCAGAAGATATCCGAAACATCGCTGGAACCAGTGTAGAAGCCTTCAAGAGGAAACTGGAAAAGTATCTTCATCGGGTGCCAGATCAACCAGGCTGTGATGGATATGTGGGGCAGCGGGCCTCCAGCAGCAACAGCCTGGTTGACCAGGCAAGCACCAGACGAGCCTGGCCCATGGCCGGGCTCAGAGAGTAGATACTCTCGAAACTCTTCAAAGGTATATCAAAGGTATATGCTATCTATTACATTAATATTGAAGTATCAGTAACAGAATATTGATATTTAGAAAGTCATTATTGCTTAACCGGAATTTTGCAGAACTTGTCACAAGTCCAGTTATGTGGTATAGTGCAACAGCTGCATGCAAGTCACAGCTGCATGCAAGTCACAGCTGCATGCAAGTCACAGCTGCATGCAAGTCACAGCTGCATGCAAGTCACAGCTGCATGCAAGTCACAGCTGCATGCAAGTCACAGCTGCATGCAAGTCACAGCTGCATGCAAGTCACAGCTGCATGCAAGTCACAGCTGCATCAAGTCACAGCTGCATCCAAGTCACAGGTTTCATCTTCGCTAGAACCTGGATGGCATGAGCCCAGCTGTCACTCCTTTCTTCATATACATCAAGAAGACTGTCTTTAGAGGATCTCTTATGGTGTCTACCAACTGTCCTTTACTATTTCACCTAGCGCCACCTCTAGATTCTTTGGATCTGGAGATATAGATACAATGTTCCTTTAAGGCGAATGTTATTTACTGAAAACGACGGCACCTTTGGACTAGAGCAGGGGTATGGATACCAAATAATGGACGTATGGAATAAAATAAGCTATCACCTGTTCTGTTCCTAGCTATCCATATGAAAGTAAAATCAAACTATTGAAATCTTTTGAAGTCATACTGGCACCTAATAGGACTGGTGGTGATTAAGGGTCTGTAAGGCGGTCGAGCCTTATCGTTTTATTTTTCAGACGCTGTAAAGAACAAAAGGCACAATACAGTGACTGGAACAATACAGAAATAACCACCACATAGGAGAGAGAAGCTCATGACGACGTTTCGGTCTCTCCTCTGTATGTGCGGAATATTTGGGGTATCAGACGTTGTAGATGATGAGCAGATGTTTAGGTTAAGATGTAATTTTTATGACAAAACAGAACGTAATTGGGATCACTGGACATTTTCTGTAATTTAATGTCGTGTGGGTTACCCCTCTCACCTCTGTACTCCATAACGGTTTAATTCGTTATTTGGAGCATTGCGTGAGTTCTCTGCTGACGACGTCAAAGTAACACGTAGCCATGTCGTTTCTCTTGAGCATATTTCTGAAAATAAAATGGAATGTAACGTTTATACAACATAAGTTATAAAAGAATGTTATTAATTTAAGAATAATTGAGCATTTTCATTTCATGATATATTCGTAATATATAATACATGTATACAAGACCTAAAATATTTTCTATTTCATAATCTCTTTATCTGTTTATCCTCTCTATCCATTTGAGTGATGTGAGAGTGAGGCTTCATTGCTCTTTTCTCTTTTGGAGTGGGATTGAGAGTGGTTTCATTGCTCTTCCCGCTAGAACTGCACGAAACGTGACATTTCACCGACATGCTCTCCATTGTAGTGTCATTAGAGTGAAGTTTCAGTGGTAGTCTCCGGTGGAGGGGCTTCATAGTGAGGCTTCATCTCTACACAATCCTCGCTGGCTGGAAGCGAGAGCAAGGCTTCACTGTCACAGTCTCTGTGAGAGTGGCGTGAAAGGGAGTCTCACTGCCACAAGGAGTCGTACTAAGTGTGTTAGGATGGCAGATTGGTCACGGAGGTACCGCCACCATCTGGGACTCTCAGACCCACACCTCGGAGATGCCAGCGCCGTCCTCGTGTTGATGATGATGTCTGGTAGGGATATCATACGTCTTTCTTGTGAGTGCTGATTGAGGTTGATGATGATGTTGACTGACAGTAATACTTGAAGGTGACACTGATGCCTGGAGGTGGTGTTCAGTTGTGGTGATGATGCTTGAAGGTGACACTGATGCCTGGAGGCGGTGTTCAGTTGTGGTGATGATGCCTGGAGGTGGTGTTTTTTGGTAGTGATAATGCTTGAAGGTGACACTGATGCCTGGAGGTGGTGTTCAGTAGTGGTGATGATGTCTGAAGGTGACACTGATGCCTGGAGGTGGTGTTCAGTAGTGGTGATGATGTCTGAAGGTGACACTGATGCCTGGAGGTGGTGTTCAGTAGTGGTGATGATGTCTGAAGGTGACACTGATGCCTGGAGGTGGTGTTCAGTAGTGGTGATGATGCCTGAAGGTGGGGGAGTGATGATGAACGAAGGTTATGTATAACGGTGGTGATGGTACATGAAGGTGATGATTAACAGTGGTGAGGATGCATGAAGCTGTT
Source organism: Cherax destructor (assembly GCA_009830355.1). Taxonomy (NCBI): domain Eukaryota; kingdom Metazoa; phylum Arthropoda; class Malacostraca; order Decapoda; family Parastacidae; genus Cherax; species Cherax destructor. The sequence continues at coordinate 268,582 of WNWK01000180.1, read as the reverse complement.
GCTTATGATGGTGATGCATGAGTGTGTTGCTGGCTGGAGAGGTGATACATGCAGGTGGTATTCGATAGTGATGATAGTGACAATAGGAGGAAGACAATGCACCACCTGCGAAGTGGAAGAGGAAGATCTAAAAGGCTCAGAATTCCAGATCACTGGAAGAAAAAGAATCCGGTGCAGACATGACCATGGCTTAGAAGATACTCGGAGATCTGAGGGCGAAAACAAATAAAAGTTTAACGAAGAGGTGGAAAAGGCACATAGTAGAATGGCCTCGGAGAGGTGGAAACGAACTTGGAGAGGTGGAAACAAACTTGGAGAGGTGGAAACGAACTTGGGGAGGTGGAAACGAACTTGGAGAGGTGGAAACAAACTTGGGGAGGTGGAAACGAACTTGGGGAGGTTGAAACAAACTTGGGAAGGTGGAAACGAACTTGGGGAGGTGGAAACGAACTTGGGGAGGTGGAAACGAACTTGGGGAGTTGAAAACGAACTTGGGGAGGTGAAAACGAACTTGGGGAGGTGAAAACGAACTTGGGGAGGTGAAAACGAACTTGGGGAGGTGAAAACGAACTTGGGGAGGTGGAAACGAACTTGGGGAGGTGGAAACGAACTTGGGGAGGTGGAAACGAACTTGGGAGGTGGAAACGAACTTGGGGAGGTGGAAACGAACTTGGGGAGGTGAAAACGAACTTGGGGAGGTGGAAACGAACTTGGGGAGGTGGAAACGAACTTGGGGAGGTGGAAACGAACTTGGGGAGGTGGAAACGAACTTGGGGAGGTGAAAACGAACTTGGGGAGGTGAAAACGAACTTGGGGAGGTGAAAACAAACTTGGGGAGGTGAAAACGAACTTGGGGAGGTGAAAACGAACTTGGGGAGGTGAAAACGAACTTGGGGAGGTGGAAACGAACTTGGGGAGGTGGAAACGAACTTGGGGAGGTGGAAACGAACTTGGGGAGGTGGAAACGAACTTGGGGAGGTGGAAACGAACTTGGGGAGGTGGAAACAACTGGGGAGGTGGAAACGAACTTGGGGATGTGGAAACGAACTTGGGGAGGTGGAAACGAACTTGGGAAGGTGGAAACGAACTTGGGGAGGTTGAAACAAACTTGGGGAGGTGGAAACGAACTTGGGGAGGTGGAAACGAACTTGGGGAGGTGGAAACGAACTTGGGGAGGTGGAAACGAACTTGGGGAGGTGGAAACGAACTTGGGGAGGTGGAAACGAACTTGGGGAGGTGGAAACGAACTTGGGGAGGTGGAAACGAACTTGGGGAGGTTGAAACAAACTTGGGGAGGTGGAAACGAACTTGGGGAGGTGGAAACGAACTTGGGGAGGTGGAAACGAACTTGGGGAGGTGGAAACGAACTTGGGGAGGTTGAAACGAACTTGGGGAGGTTGAAACAAACTTGGGGAGGTGAAAACGAACTTGGGGAGGTGGAAACGAACTTGGGGAGGTGGAAACGAACTTGGGGAGGTGAAAACGAACTTGGGGAGGTGGAAACGAACTTGGGGAGGTGGAAACGAACTTGGGGAGGTGGAAACAAACTTGGGGAGGTTGAAACAAACTTGGGGAGGTGAAAACGAACTTGGGGAGGTGGAAACGAACTTGGGGAGGTGGAAACGAACTTGGGGAGGTGGAAACGAACTTGGGGAGGTGGAAACAAACTTGGGGAGGTTGAAACGAGCTTGGATAAGTGGAGACGAATTTGGAGAGAAGCTTAATGAGATGAAAATACGCTCGAAACGAGCTGGAAGTGGTGGAAACCACCTGGGAGAGGTGGCGGAAGATTGATTCAGTGTTACTGAACTCTTAACCCCATTGAACCTTCTCACTGAACCGGTAAACCTCTCTCTCAGTGAACCTATTTTCTCTCGCTGGACGACCTAACCCATAATCCCCCCACTCAGTGAGTCTAACCCATCATCGCCCCACTCAGTGAGTCTAACCCATCATCGCCCCACTCATAAGAATATAAGAACATAAGAAAGAAGGAACACTGCAGCAGGCCTACTGGCCCATGCGAGGCAGGTCCAAGTCTCCCGCCGGCTTAAGCCAATGCCCTGACCCAGCCAGGTCAGGTTACATTCACTTAAGGAAGGAGCACGGCATCTGACCTAGTAGCACAAACTAGTCAGGTCCAACTCACACCCACCCGCACCCACTCATATATTTATCTAGCCTATTTTTAAAACTACACAACGTTTTAGCCTCACTCAGTTTTAGACTCACTCAGTGAGTCTAACCCATCATCGCCCCACTCAGTGAGTCTAACCCATCATCGCCCCACTCAGTGAGTCTAACCCATCATCCCCCCACTCAGTCTAACCCATCATCGCCCCACTCAGTGAGTCTAACCCATCATCGCCCCACTCAGTGAGTCTAACCCATCATCGCCCCACTCAGTGAGTCTAACCCATCATCGCCCCACTCAGTGAGTCTAACCCATCATCCCCCCACTCAGTGAGTCTAACCCATCATCCCCCCACTCAGTGAGTCTAACCCATCATCGCCCCACTCAGTGAGTCTAACCCATCATCGCCCCACTCAGTGAGTCTAATCCATCATCGCCCCACTCAGTGAGTCTAACCCATCATCCCACTCAGTGAGTCTAACCCATCATCGCCCCACTCAGTGAGTCTAACCCATCATCCCCCACTCAGTGAGTCTAACCCATCATCCCCCACTCAGTAGTCTAACCCATCATCGCCCCACTCAGTGAGTCTAATCCATCATCGCCCCACTCAGTGAGTCTAACCCATCATCCCCCACTCAGTGAGTCTAACCCATCATCCCCCACTCAGTGAGTCTAACCCATCATCCCCCCACTCAGTGAGTCTAACCCATCATCGCCCCACTCAGTGAGTCTAACCCATCATCCCCCCACTCAGTGAGTCTAACCCATTTCAGTGATCAAAACAACTCTGCTTAGTGAACAGCCTAAGCTTTCTCATTGAACGAAAGTGAACATCCTGGCTCACTCTCAAAGGACCTGACCCATCTCAGTGAACAAAGTGAACAAGATAGCCCCATAACAGTGAACAAAAGCAAGATAGCCCCATAACAGTGAACAAAAGCGCACCACGTTGCTTCTAACCCTAAGTTAAACAGACCTGACTAGCAACAGCGACTGTCCCTATCAGCTGTTAAACAGGAACTGTCACTCAGTAGAAGGGAGGGAGAGCGTCGAGACAAGGAGGACGAGAACAAGGAAGGCGAGAACAAGGACTAGAACTAAGAAGAGAACAAGGAAGGCGAGAACAATGACTAGAGCTAAGAGAACGAGAACAAGGAATGCGAGAACAAGGACTAGAACTAAGAGGACGAGAACAAGAAAAGCGAAAACAAAGAAGGTAAGAACAAGGACAAGAACTAAGATGACGAGAACAAGAAAAGCGAGAGCTAGGAAGGCGAGAACAAGAACTAGAATAAGGAAGATACAACAAAGAGGGCGAGAACAAGTACTAAAAGAAAGAGCACGAGAATAAAGAGACTGGACGAGGAGATAGAGGCCAAGGAGAATAAATAGTGTGGACAAAGTATAAGAGTAGGAACCAGAGGAAGAACAATGGGAAGAGGAAGAGGAGAAGAAGGCGAAGGGAGAATAATAATGAGGACGAGGAAAAAAAGGAGGATGAGAAGGAAAATGAGAAAGGAAAGGAAAAGGATAAGTAGCAGTGGAAAGAGAAGGAAGAGGAATAGAAAGAATGAGGAGGAAGAGGAGACAGAAGTTAAGGAGAAAGAAAAGGATGAGGATAATTAGTAGTACAAGGAAGAGTAAGAGGAAGAGGAGGAGGAAGAGGAAGAGGAAGAGGAATAGAAGGAGAGCCATGCACATAAGGGTGAGAGACATGGGGGTCAATACTAAATGAATAAACCAATAAGTCATTACTCAGGTGTGACGGTATAGCCGGGCCACCAGAGTGAACACACCTGCACAACAAACCACTCTTATTACCCTGCGTAACGCCAGGTAACTACACCTCCGTAACCAAACAAGCCGCGCTGAAACCACTTTCCCCACCACCACGTAAACCCCCTCCTCCCTTTCCCCACCACCACGTAAACCCCCTCCTCCCTTTCCCCACCACCACGTAAACCCCCTCCTCCCTTTCCCCACCACCACGTAAACCCCCTCCTCCCTTTCCCCACCACCACGTAAACCCCCTCCTCCCTTTCCCCACCACCACGTAAACCCCCTCCTCCCTTTCCCCACCACCACGTAAACCCCCTCCTCCCTTTCCCCACCACACACACAAAAAGTGATTCTTTCCCCGGGTAAAAGCGATACTCCACTGCCTCTTTCCCCAGAGAAGATAATACTTTACCAGGGATAGGCAATACTCCTCTCCCCCTAGACGAGGTAATATTTCCCCTCTGACAGAAAATACTCCCCTCGCGCAAGAAAAGACAGTATTCCTCTCCCTCAGATAAGACAATACTTCCCTCCCCCAGATAAGACAATACTTCCCTCCCCCAAATAAGGCAATACTTCCCACCCCAGATAAAACAGTTATTCTCCTCCTTGATAAGTCAATACTTCCCTTCCCCAGATAAGGCAGCACTTCCCTCCCACAGATAAGACAATACTTCCCTCCCGCAGTCAAGACAATACTTCCCTCCCGCAGTCAAGACAATACTTCCCTTCAGCAGTCAAGACAATACTTCTCTCCCGCAGTCAAGACGATACTTCCCTCCCACAGTCAAGACGATACTTCCCTCCCACAGTCAAGACGATACTTCCCTCCCACAGTCAAGACGATACTTCCCTCCCGCAGACAAGACGATACTCTCCCACGGAAAAGGTGATATTATACTCTCCCCAGAAAAAAAAGATACCTCCCCCTTCCTCAAAATAGGCAGTGGACTAAACAAGTGGCGATACTCTCTCTCTCCCCACAAAAGGTGACAAAATACACAAAGGTAGTAAGCGTACAAAGATAAGCTACATCAATCATTACCACGGACGGGGTTAGAACCCGCGATCAGAGAGTCATAAAACTCCAAACCGCGGGTTCTAACCCCGTCCGTGGTGTGGTTTATTTGCTATCGTATCTACGATTTCGTGAGTCATTAGTTACATCAGACTGAACAACTGGCTCAGTTCAACGTTAACCCAGCTAGCTGAAGCTCCCCACCAACACATCAAAACACACTAGAGGAGGAGGAGACAATCCCTTGTGACTCAAAGTCAACCGACAAGTTGAAGAATTAGACACTTTGGGAATCTTTATTGAGGAAACGTCTCGGAGTCAGGAGGCCACTTGTTGGCGAAACGTTTCCAGAATAGAAAAGTGTCTAATTCTTTTGCTCTTCGTGCATTTAAGAGTCCTGTCTATAAAATAAACACCAGGAACATTACAATAGACATAAAAAATGACCTAGTGTTGCCTCTTAGCAACATGTGGAATATCATGTAAAAAGTAACTAGAAATTATGTCAAAAATGTCAACCTCTTACGCGGAACCTTACAAAATTGGATACAGAATCTGCAAAATTGGTAATTGATTTGTAGTAGGTAACGCGAGGCAGAGGGAAATTAGGAGAGGAGACTATTTACTATTACGAAAACAAACGGATCCGGATCATGCTGTATTACGCAAGCAAACTCTGGTCATGTGTTATTACAAAAGCGAACGGACCCCCTGGTCCTGCCCTATTGCTGAAGGAAGCAGACTATAACATCCTAACATTTAGTAAGATCCCCGGTGAGGTGTAGCTGTGTAGGAGGTAAGGTTGAAGAAAGGATGTGAGAGAGGCAGGAGTGGAGAAGAGGAAAAGTAGGTGGGTAGAAGAAACAGGAGTGGTGGAGAAGCAGGAGAAGAGGAGGGGAAATGTTTATGTCAGTTTGCTGCCATAAGGGAAGGAGAGGAGGAGGAGGAGGAAGGCGAGGAGTTTGTATATTAGCATGAAACCGGAAGAAGGGAGGAATGGGGAGTGTGTGTCAACATGGTGTTGTTAGGCAGGAGGGGAGGAGGGAAGGGTGGCCGCTATTGGGTTCACTCCTGACTTTCTGAGCCCTATCATACCTGTGTTTAAAGCTGTGTATAGAACCTGATTCTGCCACTTCATTAGCCAGATCATTCTACTTCCTATTCACTCTAAGGCTGAAGAATGCCATTAAGTAGTTTGTAAGATCCAAACCTGGATAAGCTGTCGACAGTGCCATTGTCTCCAAGGTTTTAAGGAAAAGACAATCGCACAGGAGCATCTTCATATACATTTCGAAAATGGAGAGAAAACTTCAGAATGACTGAAGAAAAGGCCAGTCATTCCTTGTATTGCATTTTTATCACCACATGTCAGCCTACAGCATTGTTGTCATGGTTTCTGGGAGAGTCATTGCTAACTCTGATATAACACGACTGTTACAGCAAGTGTCATTAAAGACATTATTCCATTTTAAATGCCAAACTGTTGGGACATGAAGGCTTCAGCAGAGGGAAGGTTGGTCCTCTTTCCATCAATCACGAAATTTGATTCCCAGCAACTCTGAGGCTGAAGAAATACTTCTAACATCTATGTGACTCGTCTGTGTTTTAAACTTCCATCTTAGCCCTTGTGTACCTGTTTCCCATCTCTTAAACAGCCTGTCCCTGCACACTTCATCAATTATTTATGATTCAAACGAGTACAAATAGGAAGCGCGTCTGTCTCGCACTCAAAAGACGGAGGATCAAGCCTCCATCACGTCTTGCACTGATTGACCTTGTGGGTTTAGCGCTTAAAAATATTTTTTTTTATAAATTCCTCTGAGCATTTAATACCGCTGGCTCTTATATCCCTTAAAGTTCTCAGGTTTAGCTCCATTAATATCTCGTCGTAGCTTCTTCCCCATATCTCCGAGACTAGTCTCGTTGAAAATCTTTGCCCTTTTCCATTTTCTTGACATGCTTGATCGGGTATGACTTCCATGCTGTTGCTGCACACACCAAGATGCGCCTGAGGAATGTCGTATGTTGTGTCATGAATGAATATTGCGATTCCTAAAAGCTTATCTTAGATTTACTAAGTTCACGTATGTTGATGAGGGTATTCTGTTGATGTGCGCCTCGGACGATACGTTCGGTACCATGGTCAACGAGTAGTTTCTTTGTGTGTGTAGTAGTAGTAGTAGTCGTAATATTAGTTAGTCAAAGGCACTTGCTGATAGACACTTGGCCTGCTTCGTGTGTGTGTGTGTGTGTGTGTGTGTGTGTTAGTTGTGTGTGTGTGTGTGTGTGTGTGTCTGTGATTACCTATGTAAATTTTCAGGTGTTGAGCTCCATATCTTTTCAGAGACTCTTTACCGTCGCTTGGCTGGTAGGATCTGTCCTTTCACTATGCGTACATTATAAAACCCGGAAAAGTTGTACTTAAGCTCATTCTATTTCTCTACTTCACTAACACTGAAGGAATATTAATTGACGTCTCCATGACTTTCATGGATGTTTAACTTCCATCTGTGTCTCCTCATTCCTATCCCTCCCATACTCACTAGTTACGTATTTGTCCACCTTTAAAAATGTTCTCCTCTTACTCTATGCTCTTCCAGAAACATAACATAAAATTCGTTGAATCTGGTTGTAGTGTCTGGAAAATACGTTGGTCATCTATCCTAGATTTAAGATTCGGAACTTACTCTCCAACACTAACTTCAAACAGCCGTCCGTTAAATTTACCCACGAAGTGGGAGAAAGATGGTCAACTCCCGTTCCTTGATGTCCTGTTGTACGTACCGTTGACGCCCTAGTTTTCAAGGTTTTTCTACTAATCGACTACCGAAGATTATCTCCTTCATTACTACTCCCATCCCGATATTAGGACCGAGAGAAGAATTTTAAGTGGGTTGTTGTTGGGTATGAGAGTCTTTAGGATCTCTAGCCCATCCTTCCTTGAAAAATACTTTTATATGCAGTATGTATTCAACAGTCTCCAGTTCCCGTCTCAGTTTTATCAGTGACTGCAGGAGGAGAGCACATTGCATTATGAACACTGTCATCGCGTGTGAGAACGTAGCCAGTAACGTGAGGACGAGTGTCGTAAAATGAGTGTGTCCTCCAGCTCTTCTTCATCCGTTAAAAAAATCGTGAGGAAGGTCACCACCACATTGATACACACCATACAGGGGTTCACATCATCCCATGTGGTGGCTGTGATAAAATATAAGTGAGAGAGACGGCAAAGAATCTGGAACTTCGCCTCGGAGAACATAAATACGACTGTAGCGGGAACGACGTGAATAACACATGCGTGGTTCACCACAGTGTGCCTGGACATATGATGATGTGGGGAGTAGCTAGGTTTGTAATCAGATAAATGGATCTGCAGAAATGGAGGTGCCTTCAATCATAAATGATCGCCTTTTCTATCACTGTAGTTCAGAAATCCAGTTGTTTCAACATTTAAAACATGTTAGCCAACCCTGTGTTATCCTGTGCTACCTCGGCAGGTTACCGCATTCACGTACCTGGCCGACGTATCACTGACCTGACGCTTTCTGCACCTAGCTTCTCTTCCCCTATATATAATATGCTGATAATCTCTCGTTCCTTGTATTGGTTTGATAAATGTCTCAGAATAGAAAAATTTCCTAATAAAATATTTAGTAGTGAGCAATGGCTTTTTTTACATTCTGTTGTACACACATACCAGGTTCCTGTAACCAGGAGCATTGTATAATATTATATCCTGGAGAAGCGCTAAATATGTAGGGATGATCTAGTGCTGGAGGAATGAGAGGTAATCAGGTGTGATCCAAGGAAGGGGAGGATAGCTACAATTACCTTGATCAACTTCCCTTTAGCAGCATCATGGTACTACCCAGGTAGGTACAATTATAGGACCTTCGACTGAGTCCTGGGAGCCCCAGGAGAGGGGGTTGGCTGTCATGTTGCTGGTGACGGGCTCATGCTAACCTTTCCTCGGATCAAACCTATCTCCCATTTCCCTGGTGATGAATGATCCTCATGGGTTCAACGATTCTCCATGAAGATAGAACCATGTCTATATCTTGCCAGTCCCCCACTCCAAACTGCGATTCAAGTTTGAATAATAGTCTTCTGTGCCTCTATATGTCGAAGGCTTTCTTGCAGCCTAGAAATAATACACATTCCGCCCAAATTTCTCTATCTTTTATTATTTTTGTCGACAATGTTACAATGCACTCGGTGCATTGTTATGATCTATGTTCTCGTGGTGCTCCACCACTCTGTTATTATACTGCAGTAAACATGCATGTGATAGTTGTCTGGGATGCTGATCTATAGCTTAATGGCTCCTTTCAGACACTCGTTTTGAATAATGGAATTACGCTAGTCGCTTGTCAAGTGTTTGGAAGATTTCCTGTGTCCTGAAAATTCAGTGCAAGGACTTTGCCTGTATAGATGCTTTGTTATGCCCTATTGTCATGTCGTTGCTTTTGTCATTTTTTTTGTTGCCATGTCTGCTTTTATGTTATTGCTCTTGTTACATTCTTTTGCTTTTGATGTCAAGGTTGAGAACTTTCCGTACGTCCTTTAATGTTGTTTCGATTTCTACTAGTTCTGTGCGATTTCTTCTCTCGCTTTCTCTCCTCTCACCTTTTTATTACTTTTTTTTGAATGAGTACTAGTTATCTCAGGGTATACTTAGCCTGACCTTTGACCACCTTCACCACCTCCTGGTCCCCAGTCATAACCTTCAATTGAATGTTGCAGTTGGTTTTATTAGAATTCATGTATTAAGTTTGGTTCTGTAGCCACCTCACCTAGCTTAATTTAATTATTAATTTCATTAGCTTAATTCATTCTATAAATTGTAAGAGAGCTTCTTGACATCTCTCTGGCTCATCTAACCAAGTTCTAGAGATAGAATCATCTCGTTTTGACAATTCCTTTTTTAAAACATGATGGTCAAACACTCATGTCCTTCAAAGTTCTGCGCTGCTTGTTGCTTGTCCTTAGTGCACATCTGACCCACCACTTTCCAAGGACATACACCTCACCATTCACTCGTTTATTACCCGAGAATGACAAGTCCCGGACATCAACAGTACGCCACATCCTTGTACCAAGCATGGATATGGTTAACCCCTCGTAGATATTCACTACCACAAGGTAAGATCAACATGCTGGGAGACCGAGTAGACAGCGAGCCTAGACTCATCTAAGTGGGCAGTCAGGATCAGAACAGCGAGGCAATCAGGATCAGAACAGCGAGGAGAGCGTTTAGCTTTTCAGTAAACACTGAACAAAACCTGAGACTTTACTCGCGACAATTGCAAAACGAATTCCACTTTCATTTTCGTCTGGTCATTAAAATCTGAATCAGGTTCAATGAAGGCAAGCACATAGCGGTCCTAATCTACTATCTACCAAGAATTACCCGAGGCACCATACAAGGAGCGCAAGAGATAACCCGACCTCACTGATTAGGCTACACACCAGAACATGAAGGGAGACGGGAAGCCTCATACGACAGACGAAAGGTCCCATCTTCCCATCCTCCAGAAATACCTTAGCATAAGCTGGGTGTCCATCTGATATCAGTTTTGGTGAATGATTCCGGTTAGAGTTTCTGAATGTATTTATTTCATAATTGACACTTTAAATCCAAGAACTCCCAACATAGTAAGTCCAAGCGAGGGACCATGGTTAGCTCATACTTCAAGTAAGCTCCAGTACACTGAAGTACACCAAGTATAATTACCTGAAGCAGTGTTAGGAAATTACGCAATTACCGTAGCATAATAGGTAGTTAACGGGTTTTCAAAGAGGGGCAGTGTGGAGTCACATGTCTCCGAGAGTGATCCACCCCACTTGGTCCATGAAAACAGTCTACACTCATTGTTAGAAAGTGTTCTATAGCATTGTATGTTAAGCGTGCACCTACTGTATATTTTGTACATACCAGTCGGAAAGTCAGATATTTACTAATTACTGAATTCAAGACGGAACCGCTGGAGTTTGGAGTGGATACTTCATTGACGATAGGTAATTAGTCAAGTGTCAGTTAAGTGAGGGCTCTTTGCTACAAAAAATATTGAGTACTAACTGATAAAACCAACATAACTTGTTCATTCTTTTTAGTCTTTTAATTTTTTTTGTTCAGGTATTGTGATGATGGCAACATACTTACCTATCCGAGGTAACTTTAAATAATGTGCATGCACCTTATTTTAGGATATATAATTTAGTATATTTAGTCAAGCCAGCGTGATTCCATGTACAGACAACTAGACTGCTCATTAGCCAAGTTAAAATCCCTTTCCCTATTAATTAACCTAAATACACTGAACATGCTGCATTATTTAATGTAACATTTTCTACACATGGATTTCTGTTATTAAATTCTAATATTAAACACATGTGCGTGGCACAAGTGCCAGGGTTCACGACACCTAGGCTAGCCAATGGTGTCTCTCCCTCACGCTCTTCCCTGCTCAACCATTAATACAAGTCTCCAGTTAAGTTTTGAATACTCAATACATTAAAAACTTTTTTTGTGTAATGATAATTACACAGTATCATCGTAAGCTAGAATTTTTTATATAATTATTTCAGAATACATTTTGCTTATACTGCCATAAAACTTTTATTTGTACGTTTAGTAAATTTTAATTAAAATGATAAGTGTACAAAATTGAGATTTCTGGTTGCCCTCATTCACTCCGCTGCCACAATATAGACACTTTTAATTTGATTGAGGTTAAATATATATTTTAAGAGGTTCTCGTAACCTCACCTAACCTAACATAACATAACCTAACCCAACATTGTCTAACCCAACAAAAATAAAGTAAATAGACTCTGTAAGTCTTCAGGACGCGTTAAGAAATTGAGGTTCTGTAAGAAAATTGCGACATTGAAAGGGAACATCTTGTGAGATGAGATGTCTGCCATCGTATGAACCTGTCCAGCTGCTCTGTGACGGACCAGTCAACTCTCTTCACCTAGAGAGCTTTTTAAAATTGTGGAATTTTGTTTTCTACATTTAATTTGTTTCTAAGTTGAATGTGAGTTTTGTTCAACATTGCTCTTCTTTGTTATTCTTTTTCACGTTTTTTCTCTCTTTCTATATAGGAATATTAATTTCCGGCGTGCTTGAAGTATGAGACTGAGTGTTAGGTACTTCCTATAATGGTTACATTTTTTTCTTTTCCCACCTGGTCAAGCATGTACGAAAACTCTAGAAGGTCCAGAGATTTTTTCCAAAAGAATCGTATATTTGTGTGTGTGTGTGTGGGGGGGGTGCTGAATAGGTAAAACTGGTTAATTAGCAAGAACTATGTTGAATTAATCTTCTGCTCTGAGATGGCAAAAGGAGGGGCCTCGGGTGGGCTGAGAGAGTAGCAATCTGCGATTTTCCTGTGGGTACTGAATTGTACACATATATCCAGTGTTTACTCACTGTACAATTAATCTTGTAAGTGTTATAAACAATGTTGATTCAATATAATGTAAGTGCAGGGTGGGATGGTCTTCGAGGATGGGTGGTTTTCACCCCGCTGTTGTATGGTGGTGTGAGTAGGTAGAGCTGGCTAGTATATTGTGTTGCAAGCTGGCTAGTATATTGTGTTGCAAGCTGGCTAGTATATTGTGTTGCAAGCTGGCTAGTATATTGTGTTGCAAGCTGGCTAGTATATTGTGTTGCACCTGTTGAAAGTCTCTTTTATATATTTATTATATAACTGTAACGATGTGTTTTAAATAAAAATATATATAATATAAGACTTAATGATTTTGTACCAAAAGAACCTTTGAAAACTTACCTAACCTTATTATAACAAGCGCAATTTAATTTAGCCTAATCCAACCAAATATGTTTTAGATAAGCTTACAGTAATTTAGTAATAAACAAACACAATTAATTTTTTTTCGTTAGGTTCAGAATGATTTTTGCGAAATTATTGCATACACAAACTTTTCCTTGCCTTATTTGTCAAGAAGAGCGTTGATATTTAAGCCAAAATCGTAAGTTTTACATAAAATATATATATATATATATATATATATATATATATATATATATATATATATATATATATATATGTCGTGCCGATTAGGTAAAACTTGCGATTTTGGCTTAAATAGCAACGCTCACCTTGCCATATAAGACAAGTGAAAATTTGTGTATGCAATAATTTCGCCAAAATCATTCTGAACATAACGAAAAAATATATTTCATTGTATTTGTTTATTATTAAATTAATGTTAACGTATCTAAAATATATTTAGTTGGGTTAGGCTAAATTAAATTGCGCTTGTTGTAATAAGGTTAGGTAAGTTTTCAAAGTTTCTCTTGGTACAAAATTATAAATTCTTACATTAACATAAATGAAAAAATATATCTTTAAACGTATAAGAGAAAATTTTAGAAAGGACTTAATTTTAGATGAGTTCTTGCTAATTGACCAGTTTTACCTAATCGGCACGACATATATATATATATATATATATATATATATATATATATATATATATATATATATATATATATATATATATATATAATAATAATATATATATATGTTTCCAAACAGGCGAAATTCTTTACAAACATTATCTCTACCTCCACAGCAGGACTCGAACCTGCAAACTCTGCATTAGTGTGTGGCGTGCACCGAGTGTATTACATTTTATTCGACGCTCGCCACACAACTATTTCTCAAGGCTTCTCGACCAGTGAACTGAGAGTTCAGAGTGTAGCAGTTGTGGGGCCCCACTGCTGCGCTTACTGTTAGTTCAACCAGTTAATCACGTGGAAGCCGGCTACTTCAGCCAAGGTGACGTCACTTCAACACACCCAGCTGAGAGGGTAAGTAAGTAAGTAAGTTTATTCAGGTATACACAAATACATTTACATACATTATCATACATAGCAGCATATGTGTAGAGAACCTAGGATAACCCAAAAAAGTCAGAGTGACTTATTTCCATTGGGGTCCTTTTTATACTTTAATATTTTACATTCTAGGATATATATGTTATTATATTATAAAGGATATATGTATACTAGGAATAAGGTAAAAAGAGTTATTTACATATACACTTTCTGTCGCTACATTCATTAGGTACTTTTTGGTTCTCTTCTTGAACTGGCTCATGCTATGACTGGCTTTGACATGTGCAGGCAGTCTGTTCCATTCCTTTATTGCTGTACAATAAAAGGCGTTTGAAGCCTGGCCACTGACTGTGGGTACTACAAAGTTGTGCTCTCTCCCCCTAGTACTGACTGCTTTGGTTCCCAGCCTTGACAAAATTGGCAGCAAGATATTCTGGACACTGTTTGTGAGCAATTTTATAAACTTGATTTAATTTAAGTTGTTTTACTCTGTCTTCAATATTCAGCATATCCAATTGTTGTAATTCATCCTGGCCTACATGTTCTCTTGGACCCAGGTCCAGGATGAATCTTACCATTTTGTTCTGGGTGATTTTGCACCTTATCTTTCAGTTTTTTTGTCAAGGCAGAGTACCATGAAGAGCAAGCGTAGTCCATATGACATTGTATAAGGGCTAGACATAGAGTCCTGCGAGCCTCAGTAGGTAGACACTGTGTTTGTCTGTAGAGGAACTTCAGTCTGGCATTCGCTTTCTTTACCTATCAATTTTCTTGACATGCATGGGTCAAAGGGGATTCCCAGATATTTTACTGAGGAAACTGAAGTGATGGATTCCCCATTACACCGGACATTAAAATTATTTACCCTGCTCAGTTTATATTTCGTGCCAAAGAGTATGGCTTCTGTTTTCCCTAGATGTAACGATAGTTTGTTGTCTACTAACCAATTGCTGCAGGACTCCAGTTCCAGTGTTAATACATTAGCTATATCTTGTGGGTCTTTACCTGACACTAACAGAGCACTGTCATCCGCATACAGCAGGAGTTTGCACTTGACACTGATAGGCATATCATTTACATAACACAGGAATAATAAAGGACCCAGAATACTACCTTGGGAAACTCCACATGCTATCGGCAGTGGTTCTGATTCCGTTTTGTTGATTTTGACAATTTGTTTCCTGTTGCTAAGATAGGACTTAAACCAGTCTGTGGAACCTATGCCGATAGCTTGAAGTTTCTTACATAATATATTGTGGTTGACAGTATCGAAGGCCTTTTGCAAGTCTAAAGTTACCATTCCTATGAGGTTCCCTATAGACATTTCAGTTCTCATGTAATCCATCAGATTAATTAGGGAGGTGTCGGTTGAGTAAGATCTCCTAAAGCCTGATTGGTAACTATGAAGAATGTTGTTGTCACTAAGATATTTAACTACTTGATAGTACACCGCCCTCTCTAGAATTTTGGATATTACACTGAGTATACTAACAGGCCTATAGTTGCTGACATCAGACCTACTATTTTTCTTGAAGATAGGAGTAACTCTGGCCTTCTTGAACCCCTCTGGCACTGTATTAGTGGTGATGGACAAATTTATTATGTTAGCAATGGGGATTGCCAGTTCAGATGCACCATCTTTTAGGAACTTAGACGGGATGTTATCTGGGCCGGTGCTCTTAATTGGGTTTAACCTGCTTAGTTCTTTTTGCACGAAGTCATGATATACACTTACTAGTTGACAACTGTTTTGAGTTACTCCTTTATTGGTATAGTATGTTTTAAATTTATCAGAGTCTGTGTTAAAGATATTTGATGTAGCTGGTAGCTTACTTACTAGTGTTGATGCGACAGTTGTGTAGTATGAATTAAAACAATTTGCCACTTTAGTTGTTTCGTGGCATACCTCGTTATCGACATTTAGAACTATGTTAGATCTATCTACGGATTTATGGCTATACCCCAACTGTTTGAGTTGTTGCCAGAGCTTTCTAGGGTTATTCTTGTACTCTTCGATTTTTGAGCAATAGTGTCTTGCCTTTGCGCCTTTTATAAGCCTCTGCACTCTGTTCCTCACCCTTTGGAATTCATTTAGTGCTGCAATGTCCTGTCTGTTTGCCTTAAATCTTTTTATCAACTGGTCTCTGAATTTCATATTATCTAATATCTCAGTAGTCATCCAAGGTTCAGTTCTTCGTTTAATCCTAACCTCTTTAACTGGTGCAATATTATCAAGGATGGCAGTGAACATTGTTTTGAATTTTTCCCAGGCATCATTTACGTCCGTGCAACTTGTTATCACTGACCAGTCACAATTGTGTAGCATATTTACCAGTGTTTCTTTACTGTAGTTTCTAGTTGACCTAACTTTTATTGTCTTGTGTAGGCCTATCCGTTCCCTAGTAATTTTCCTGGTACAGTAAATGATGAAATGATCACTAAGACCTGTGGTAATGACCCCTGACTGACTAATGTTCTCAGGGCGGTTACAAAGTATGTGGTCAATTAGGGTGGCTGAGAACTGTGTGATCCGGGTTGTTGTATTAATTAGTTGCATGTAACTATTTAAATCCAGAATTTGCTTATATATTTTACATAGCCCGTTATTTTGCTGTTGAAAACAGATGTTGAAGTCTTCTAGTATTACTGTCTCGTCATTGTTATCAAGTCCGGACAAGACTCGAAAAGTCCTCTAAGAACTGGTCATGGGTGGGAGGGCGATAACTAGTTCCTACTAAGATGGGTTTGGTCTTAGGAAGCAGCACTTCAAACCATAGAATCTCCAGTTTATTGTCATTTAAATCAGGTCTTGGATTATAGGCTAAGTCGTTCCTTATGTAGGAACATACCCCACCACCTTTTCTATTCTTATCTAAGCGTTTTATATTGTAACCTTCTATTTTGACCTCGTCGTCAGTCACCGTATCATCCAACCAGGATTCCGAGATGAATATAACTGCCGCTCTAGTTCTGTTAGCTAGAATCCTAATCTCTGCCAATTTTGGAAGAAGTGATCTTGTGTTGACATGAATATAGTGAAGGCCTGTTTTCCTAAGACAATTATAATCATCAATATATGGCAAGGGGTCATTAGCATTAAAAATAGGTAAATTAATGTCATCGTTGTTAAAGGGTAACTGTGCCAAAGTGCATTTGTTACAAACAAAATTTAATCTGGCACCATTACCATAATTGAACACACATCCATCATGCACCCAACCTTTACACAATTTACATCCTGTAAGTTTACTGTTCTTCTTTCGTACCTTAGTACAGTGTATACAAATGTCTGGTGGTGTCTGATATAATAATGGTTCTATTGTCTGTGCATTACATATAGCGTTAAGATTATCATTACTAGCAACTAGACCTTCATTATCACCATGACTTATCTGTCTGTTTTGCACCTGTACCATAGATTGAGGTCCTGGATTAGTATGAATATCGCCACTTATAGCGCCACTATAAAAGCTGTGCACCATTGTTTTGTTTTGGAGATGTGGGGTTGTCAAACCTTGCGGTGATAGTTGCACTTACGTTTCTGGTATGATGGCCACTGTTGGGCTTTCACTTTCCAGGGAGCTATCACCTCATTCACCTTTTCCAGACCCCATGACTGCTTTCCTTCTTTCGAGAAATGCACAATAATGATAAATATTATTATGACAGCCTGAACCCCTCTGATGCCAGCCATAGTTACTCTTCACCCTTTATCATTTTACAATAAAAATTTGTTTTCTTTTCTTTACTTTTTATTAAAAAGAAACCACTGATCCTATCAGACACCTAGCAATGCCTAGTATCTACTCTAGAAATCACCACTGGTTACTAGTAAATTTTCTGTTATCACATACCCGGATTACCCCTCACTTGTCCCCTTACTTCGTAAACTCCCATCACTCCTCACTTCATAGTCCGGCTTCCCCTATCACACTTCTAACTCATTTCCATCCTGGCAGTGTAAAAAGAAGTTTTTCAAAGGCGATGTCCGTACACAGCCCCATCAATCCCATATAGCGGGGCTCGTCGTTGTTGCTAGTCCTCGTAGAGTTGATGTGTCAGCCATTTTTAAAAGCAGTGATGGAAAAAAACGGCCACTGCCCCTGACATATTCCTTGGAGTTTTGTCGTTAGATTTGGCGTTTTCTCCTATGTTTCCCTCCTAATGTACACTGGTCATTAATATGGAAGTCAGCTATTAAAAATATCCTTGGTTGGTTAACTATTCACTTCTTTCCCACATTTAGCACTGAGGGAGAACCGCTGGTATAGCCTGACAGTTTCCTGGAGTTTGTTTTGTAGATTTATCGGTTTCTGCTGTGTTTCCCTGCCATTAACACTGGTGCAGTTGATATGATGGTCAGGTACTGTCAGTATAATTAGAATGTCGCTTCGTAGTTGTACATCTGGCAGTAGCTGGTGATTGAATGTCAGTCAGCCATGTTTAAATGATCACTTCCACCCCTCACTTGGCACTGAGGGAAAAAAAATCGACACTACACTACATTACAGACCTGTCAGTTTCCTTGTATTTTGTTGATTAGGTTTTCCCTTATGTTGATTTCACATTAACACTGTGCAGTTGATATGGGAGTCAGTCACTTTAGTGTAGTGGAAAACGTTGTTTGTCAGGATTGTACGTCTGGTAGCGGGTCTGCTATTTGAATGCCGATCTCCTCTTTTGGTCATATTTAGTCCATTTCGCTGTAGTCACCGTCAGTTTTCTTGTCACTGTAGGTTCCTTGTATATTGTTGCAACAGTTCTTGCAAATAGGCCATT
>WNWK01000180.1:190000-247500 GCA_009830355.1 Cherax destructor | reverse complement strand
CTCTCCACCTACTTACTGGGTGTTCTTCCACCTCTCCACCTACTTACTGAGTGTTCTTCCGCCTCTCCATCTACTTACTGGGTGTTCTTCCACCTCTCCATCTACTTACTGGGTGTTCTTCCACCTCTCCACCTACTTACTGGGTGTTCTTCCACCTCTCCATCTACTTACTGGGTGTTCTTCCACCTCTCCACCTACTTACTGGGTGTTCTTCCGCCTCTCCATCTACTTACTGGGTGTTCTTCCACCTCTCCATCTACTTACTGGGTGCTCTTCCACCTCTCCACCTACTTACTGGGTGTTCTTCCACCTCTCCACCTACTTACTGGGTGCTCTTCCACCTCTCCACCTACTTACTGGGTGCTCTTACACCTCTCCACCTACTTACTGGGTGCTCTTCCACCTCTCCACCTACTTACTGGGTGTTCTTCCACCTCTCCACCTACTTAGTGGGTGTTCTTACCAGGAGAGGTTTTCAGTTCTCAGGGGACGCTGGTTTTTTACACAGAAAAATATTTCTTCTCGTAGAACACTAAGTATTCTATTTTGCTTTTGAGAGGCTGGGTCTAGTCTTTGTTTAGAAACAATGTCTCCAGGAGGCCTGGTCTGAGACCTTGTTTGGCCGTGGTCCGGCCCTGGTCTGGGCCTATGACCGGTGAAGATACCTACGGAAGGGGCTTCGGGTAACCTAATCGTAGTCACTAAGCCCCTCTGCTGATGTAGACTTGGGCAGCTGGCGTGGGATGCCTTGATACTGGCGAATGGCTCGTGATTCAAGGAACTGGAGCTACTCTCGTGTTCGTGGGATTAAAGGTTTACAGGTTTAGCCTAGTTTCTCTTCTCATTTACTCCCTCATGTTCGCCTACGATTCCCAAAAATCTGATCAAGTATTTTGAACTTCACACTTAGTGACTACTGAAGACATTAACGTACAGTAACTTATAATATTTTTATTATTGTTCACTTGGTCCTCTAGTTTCACTACACTCAATATTTTAATTCCTTCCTTTACCTCCCTGTGGCATGCAAAGAGTAAGTTACAATTTACTCGACGTATGTACACACTCCCATATAGGCTGCCTCCCAATCAGCATACCGGGTGCTAAGGGTTTAACGATAAATAGGGTGCCCTTCGTTAAATCAGTACCTTGGTTCATTGGCCAATCACAGGTAAGCCTGCCAAAGCTGCTGGTTGAGCACGGTGCACACTCTTTTTCTTCTGCTTTGCCATCTGTCACCGTTGTGTACATTTACCATTTCTATCTGTACATATTGTGCACAGTGTACATACCAGTAGATATTCCCATTACGACCAGGTCCTACAGGCCATTCTTACCTGTGTTCGTAATACTCCCCAATCATTCGTTATGTGGCATGCAACAGAATACATCACTGTTATTCAGTGTTCATTACACAACCACACATGCATTCCCTCCATAAAAAGGTTCCCGGTAGCTTATTGGTGGTATAGATGTTGGAGCCCCACGAGTATACCGAGGATAAACTGCCATTTATGAATGTCAACCAATAAGGGGTTGAACTCCCGACTAGCTGACTTGATACCTTCACCCAGGTCTGGAGGTCACTGACTGTAGGCTGATTAACACACACCGAGCTTTGTCACTGAGTACATTATCAATAGGAAGTGGACTCTCTCTCTCTACTCCATTTTTTCCTTTCGGCTTCTATTCCTCTATTTCCTCCAACAGCTTGAGCTTTCCCTCTAATGCTTCCATTCCTTTCCTTTCCTATTTGCTGGAATGTATCCCCCTGTCCCTCCATCCTTTCCAAGGATTTCCACCCTTGCATCTACTTCCCTTCTATGTCTTCTCCATCTTTTTAAGGATATCCTCCAGCCTCTGCACACTGCACTATGTATAGGAATTTCCTATCATCCATACCACCCACTAAGAGGCCTAATTTCTATCCATCTGTTCTCTGACTTCCTCCTCACCTCCATTCGCTCCTCCTACTCCATCTTACACGGTTACCTCTGCTCTCAGATGATTGATCTGTTCTCGGCAGCCTCTACAGCTCTGTCTGCGTGAAGCCTCTCCTGCAGCAGCTTCTCCACCTCCCCATACAGGTCCTTCTCTTGCAGCAGCTTCTCTCCCTCCCCATGCAGAATCCTTCTCTTGCAGCAGCCTCTCCACCTCCCCATGCAGGATCCTTCTCCTGCAGCAGCTTCTGCAGCTTTCCCCTTCAATATTCTTCTCCTGCAGCAGCTTCTGCAGCTTTCCTCTTCAGTATCCTTCTCCTGCAGAAGCTTCTGCAGCTTTCACCTTCAGTATCCTTCTCCTGCAGCAGCTTCTGCAGCTTTCCCCTTCAGTATCCTTCTCCTGCAGAAGCTTCTGCAGCTTTCCCCTTCAGTATCCTTCTCCTGCAGCAGCTTCTGCAGCTTTCCCCTTCAGTATCCTTCTCAACTGCTACAACAGATTTATCTCGTCGACAATTTTTTTTATCCTTTCATCTCTCCCGCTACGATATTGTCAAGGATATTTCCGGAGTTAGCAGTAAATAAAGCTGACATTTTGTCTGAAAATAAACTGAGTCGATTCTTGTTTTCTTTACATCCTCAGTGATCAGTTTAGGGTTAACTAATTGAGTCTGGGCTGACGATACGCAGGAGCACTGCAAGAAAACAGTCTTTAGGTTTGGAGGAACATTTCAACAGATTACGAAAAAAATATACATTTTTAGAAAATGAGTTTAGGAAATAATGAACGGGTACAACAATACGATTAAGTTGCATTAGATGCTTATAGTAAGAAAGGTGGAAATGGAAGAGTTGAGAGGGTGATATGCAGGATTCCTTTAGGTTCTCTGTATACGTGGAAGGTTCGTGTAGCAACTCTGAGAGAGAGGAAAGACAATGTAGAGTGAGTTCAGTGGATAAGCAGTCTCTTTGGTGTTTTATTCTAGAATTTTGCATAGTTCAGAAATACAGATTAATTTACAATAATATTTATAAAAGTATGTTGTAACGAAGTTTCGTATCCTTTTTGCAAAAACATGAAGGATTTTATGCAATAATAGTCTGGCGGAAAGATAAATTAACGGATCTCAACTATTATTGTACTACATATTTGCACTTAGAGGATGCTGAACTTCTGAGATATCTAGATTGATGTTTGAGAATAATACATGGTGTAAATATTATGCAAAGAATTCGGAGCGTAGAAATTAGAAGACGGAGTGGGGTTACCAAGGTAAAATTCTAATTACTTTGATGCTTTGACATCCGAGAGTTGCCAATGATACCACATGATGAGGCTTGATGATATCAACTTTCTCACACATGGTCTTCCAGTCATACCTTTGGTCAACTAACCCACTTAGTTGATGATTAAGACACATGTGAAACAGTTGGGTACCTTTAACCTTGAAATGTTTTGCCTACACAGTAGGCTTCTTCAGCCAGATACAGAGGCAGCTGCTGTAGTAGGGAAATGAAAATGATGTAATCAGTCCTTGGAGAAATAGTATTTGAGGTGATCTGGAGAAGAGTTCAGCTACCATGATCTGGAAGGATATCGTTCCAAATCATCTTCATTTCACTACTACACCTGCTGCCTCTGTATTTGACTGAAGAAGTCTACTGTGTGGGCGAAACGTTTCAACAATAAAGATACCCAACTGTTGCATATGTGTCTTAATCATCAACTTGTCGGTATTTTATACCATTTTCAAGGTAACCCGCTGCATATCTCTTCAGATATAGATAATCTCCCAAAGCACTAGACTGCTGGGGATGTGTGAACTGTTCCATATCAGACAGAAGTTCATCACATACCATATACAGTAAATCATCTGTCTAGTTTTTCGTAACATGTTGAGAGTGAAGAGGAGAGTTTAAATGCAGCTGATACACTTTAGAAACCTCATCTTCAAGAAGTCTGAGCACACTAGACGTTACATCACTGTTAACGAGAAGACTGGATAGACCTGAGACCGAGAAATACACTAACTTGCAGTCAGAATGCTTCTGCAGTCTTTATAAGAAAGTTTTACGACATTGTTAGCTACCAAGTAAAGAATAAAATTCATGCGCCTCACTTGAAGTCCAAATCTTTTTTTTAAATCTCTGCAAATGTCTTCTACAAGCTTAGCGAATGCAGAATCACTGTTACAGTTTAAACTTCTTGAGGGAATTGAGCTACAGCTACTGGGCCCGTGATGTAAGTGCTTTAGAAAACTGACAAGCGTCTCAATCTTTAGCTACTAGGCTTCTTGCGTGAGCTGTGGCATAGAAAGTTGGTGTTATAGGATACCAAGGCTCTCTCACATCACTCAGCAACCACATCACATATTGTTTCAGTTACATCTTTACTCGTGGGAAGATGTGTTCTACGCAATAAACTCGCCTATTAGAATAATTTCCTAAAATTTTCAATTCAGACCTCAATTCTTTTCTTCCTCCCTTCCAAGTCTCTTCTAACTGCTTTTAACTCATCCCTCTAGTCCTCCATCTTGCTTGTCTCTCATCCCTCTAGTCCTCCATCTTGCTTGTCTCTCATCCCTCTAGTCCTCCATCTTGCTTTTCTCTCACCCTTCTAGCCCTCCATCTTGATTTTCTTCTTTCCTCCTCCCTCCTGCTCTGTTCTCCTATCCCTAGCTTTTCTCTTCAGTGTTCTCAGCACTCCATCCTCCTCTTCTTTCCTCCCTTCATCTCTCTTCATCCTTCTCTTTTCTTCTCTTCCCCTCATTTTGTCAATCCTTGTCTCCTCACCCAGGTCTCTAATATTATTCTTCTCTTCTTTCGCCACTCATTCCTGCTCATCTTTCCCCTTTTTCCCATTCCCTCCAGCCTTCTATCCATTTCCTTCTTCCTCCCTCGTCCCTCCACTCAGTTCCTCCCTCCTCTTCCCATTCTTCCAACCAGGTCCTCTTTCCTCTCCCGTTTCTTCTAGCAAACTTCTCCTCCTTCACAACCTTTCTTCTCTCTATTTCACTCCTTCAGATTTCTACTTTCCCATCTTTCTTTTCCCCCACATTTCTTAACTCAAACGCTCATAATTGATACTGTCTTCTGACATCCACCACAAGCATCACTTCCTTCCCTTTCCTTATGTTTGGAACGCTCCTCTGTCTTCCCCTCACTAGTTCCACACACTTCCCCTCAGGCCTCGCACTATCCAATGACATCCTCTATGTACTTGCATGCAAGGGGTCTAGTAGCTGTATCTCAACTCCTGGCATCCTCCCATGGCCTAACTCCCTCCCCTTCCCATGATTACTCATGGGAGAGACGTTTGCGTGTTTCTTATCTGCAAGCAGGTCACCTCTTATGACAAATAGCTGCACGCAGGAGGTCAATTTATGGTTATTCTGTTTATTGGAGAGCTGTTCAATATGCTGGCAGGACACGCTCTGGAAAATAAACTCCTGGTCGTAAGCGAAATTTGATTCCCAAGTACTTGGAAGCAGGCGGAAGGAAGCAACGATAAACGGACGGGAATTATAAGCAGTACGAGGGCGTGGAATAATAAGTTAGTATCAGCGAGTGGAAGAATTTGGAGAGTAGATTGGTGAAGGAGGTGGGAGCACAGGAGTGCAGAGGACAGAGATGGATGCGAGGCAGTAAGTAGGGAAAGGCGAGGCAACTCCCGTCGTAAGGAATGTTTGCTTCTCCAGGAGGTTGAAGAGTGAAAGTGGAAGAGACGATGTAGAAGAGAGGAGGTTGGAGTGTGGATGTTGAGAGGATGGGAGGAGTGATTTTGAGTCAGAAGAGAGGAATAATTAGGAACCGCTCTTGAGAGTGCTGATATTCGGTACCCGAAGCTCTCGACGGGTTGATTTACAGCTCCTAGGTCTCTTGAGAGAGCTACTAGATCTCTTGAGGGAACTACTAGGTCTCTTGAGGGAGCTCTAGGTCTCTTGAGGGAACTACTAGGTCTCTTGAGGGAGCTACTAGGTCTTTTGAGAGAGCTGCTAGATCTCTTGAGGGAGCTACTAGGTCTCTTGAGGGAGCTACTAGGTCTCTTGAGGGAGCTGCTAGATCTCTTGAGGGAGCTACTAGGCCTCTTGTGTGCACTGAGGTACACGGAGCTGTGATTATGGCATATGGGTGGATATTCCTTGGCTTGCGCAGCGACGTCTAGTTAGACTTGATTTCCGAGACAACCTTTATCACTCACTGAACCCTAATATAGTTTCTTCTACTTTAGACTGAACAATAATGTAGTTGCTCTCTTTAAAGAGTTCTCAAGTGTCATATATGAATTTTTTGTGAAAATGTCTTAAGGCACTCTGATATGGTTCCTCTAAAGTTGATCTAAAAAAAGAAGCCATTTTGACATGCTGAACTCCATCATGTTTTTTTTCTCTTCTATGAACTCTCAAGTGCATATTAATATTATATTTTTTTTCTAATTTATGCCTTTCATTGCACACGAAAGGAATGATTACACCTTATCTTCCCATAAAAAATAGAAATTATTCTTATAGATTTAAGATTTTTTTGTGAATGGAAAGACTTTTTGGTTTGAAATATGACAAATTTAATGATGAAGAACATAGTTTCTCGTAGGTGACTTTAATCAATCACAGCAATATCTTGTAGAGGTATTTATTGCAAGAAAAGATTTATTTCGTGTTTATATAACTCCTCTCCCGTTGCAACAAAAAAAATTTATGGACGACATATGAACATCGAGTTTTGTAGACATATTGTGAAAAGACAGTTTTTTTTGGAGGGGTAGAACTTTTTTTACAAGTTGTGATTTTTTTGGTTAGACTGTTTTAATGGAGTGGGTGGAATTTTATGCAAAATGCCAGTTTTTTTAATTTATTTTTTCTGTACTGACGTGCTGTCTGGTTTGCAAGGTGTGGGAGATGAAGTGCAAAGATAAGAGAGTTTGGAGAGGATGGAAGGAGCATGAAGAGATATCAGGGGAAGAGGCTGAAGAGTTGAGGGGAAGGGGCTGAAGAGATATGAGGGGAAGGGGCTGAAGAGACGTGAGGGGAGGAGGCTGAAGAGATATGAGAGGAAAGTGGTTGAAGAGATATGAGAGAAGGAGGCTGAAGAGATATTAGGGGAGGAGGCTGAAGAGAAATGAGGGGAAGGGGATGAAAATATATGAGGGGGAAGGGGCTAAAAGAAGGCGAGGGCTATGAAAAAAAGAAAAGGGGACTGCGAGAAAGAGTGGTGCTGGGCAAATGGTGATAAAGAGGGGTGCTGGAAAATTGTGATGAAGGGAGGGAGTAGCCAAAAAAATGCAGGAGGGGCTGAGACAATAGAAAAGGAACTGTAGCTGATGAAAGGAAGGAAAGTCTAAAAGCAAAGGGGAAACAGAGGGAGAATAGGATGAGATTGAGAAGGCAGGAGACTAGGAGGAAGATAAAAGGATAAGACGAGGGACTGAAGACAGGCATGGACGGGGAGACTGGGAAGAGAGAAAAGCTGTAGAAAAGAAGAATGGACTTTAAAGAGGTAGAGAAGAGTGAGAAAGGAGCAAGCCGGAGGAAAGAACGTGAAGAGTTGAAGTAAGAGAGGAGAGACTAGGAAGAGGGAAGAGAACCTAGAAACAGAGAGGAGAGACTGGGAAAAGGAGAGACTCAGAGAGACTAAGAAGAGAAGGAAGGGAATGAAAGGGAAGGAGAGACTGTGGAGAAAGGGCTGGAATACGAGAGACGGGATGTTACTATACAGTATTGTGTGTGGGTGTTGGATGGCGCGGGAGATGCGGGGACATCCCTGGCTACAGTGTGTCGCTACCACCACGCCAGATAATCCGTCAGACGACCGTGTGAATGGGGAGACAGGTATCGTCCATCACACTGGGGAACACACCCTACTGGCCACACATGGGCGTCCAAGCCTTGTTCAGGCTCACCCCACGTGTGTGTGTGTGTGTGTGTGTGTGTGTGTGTGTGTGTGTGTGTGTGTGTGTGTGTGTGTGTGTTACCATTTTGTCTGTTTGTGTTTGTGTGTGTGTGTGTGTGTACTCACCTATTTGTACTCACCTATTTGTGATTGCAGGGGTCGATACTCAGCTCCTGGCCCTGCCTCTTCACTGACTGCTAATGGGTCCTCCCTCTCCCTGCTTCATGAGCTTTATCATACCTCGTCTTAAAACTATGTATGGATCCTGCCTCCACTACATCACTTGCTAGATTATTCCACTTCCTAACAACTCTGTGCTGAAGAAATACTTCCTAACATCCCTTTAACTCATCTGAGTCTTCAACTTCCAATTGTGACCCCTTGTTTCTGTGTCCCATCTCTGGAACATCCTGTCTCTGTCCACCTTATCTATTCCAAGCACTATTTTGTATGTCGTTATCATGTCTCCCTTGACCCTCCTGTCCTCCAGTGTCGTCAGGCCGATTTCCCTTAACCTTTCTTCGTAGGACATTCCCGTTAGCTCTGGAACCAGCCTTGTTGCAAACTTTTGCACTTTCTCTAATTTCTTGACGTGCTTGACTAAGTGTGGGTTCCAAACTGGTGCTGCGTACTCCAGTATTGGCCTGACGTACACAGTGTACAGAGTCTTGAACGATTCCTTACTAAGGTATCGGAACGCTATTCTCAGGTTAGCCAGGCGCCCAAATGCTGCAGCAGTTATCTGGTTAATGTGTTCTTCCGGAGACGTGCTCGGTATTATACTCACCCCTAGATCTTTCTCCTTGAGTGAGGTTTGCAGTCTTTGGCCACCTAGCCTATACTCTGTCTGCGGTCTACTTTGCCCTTCCCCGATATTAATGACTTTGCATTTGGCGGGGTTAAATTATAGGAGCAAGTTTCTGGACCACTCGTCCAGCCTCTCCAGGTCTCTTTGTAGTCCTACCTGATCCACATCTGATTTAATTCTACTCATTAACTTCACATCATCTGCAAACAGGAACACTTCAGAGTCTATCCCTTACGTCATGTCATTCACATATACCAAGAACAGCACTGGTCCCAGGACTGACCCCTGTGGGACCCCGCTCGACACAGGCGCCCACTGATACCTCATCACGTACCATGACTCGCTGTTGCATCCCTGTCAGGTATTCTCTGATCCATTGCAGTCCCTTCCTGTTATACGTGCCTGATCCTCTAGCTTCTGCACTAATCTCTTGTGAGGAACTGTGTCGAAGGCCTTCTTGCAGTCCAAAAAAATGCAATCAACCCACCCCTCCCTCTCATGTCTTACTTCAGTTACCTTGTCATAAATCTCCAGTAGGTTTGTGACACAGGATTTGCCTTCCATGAATCCATGCTGGTTGTCGTTTATAATCTTGTTCCGTTCCAGGTGCTCCACCACTCTCCTCCCGATTAATAAGTAAGTAAGTTTATTCAGGTATACACAAATACAGTTACATAGATCATCATACATAGCAGCATATGTGTAGAGAACCTAGGATAACCCAAAAAAGTCAGACAGAGTGACTTATTTCTCCATGACTTTGCATACTATTCACGTCAGTGATACTGGTCTATAGTTTAATGCCTCGTTTCTGTCTCCTTTCTTAAAAATGGGGACTACATTTGCCGTCTTCCATACCTCAGGTTGTTGCCCAGTTTCAAGGGATGTGTTGAAGATTGTGGTTAGTGGCACACAATATCTCTGCTCCCTCTCTAAGGACCCACGGAGAGATGTTGTCCAGTCCCACCGCCTTTGAGGAATCAAGGTCGCTTAGGAGCTTCTTCACCTCGTCCTCGGTTGTGTGTATTTCATCCAACACTTGTTGGTATATCCCTTGTTGGTGTACCCCTCTGTTTTGTCTTCCCAGTGTCCCTTCTGCCTCCACTTCTCGTGTTGAGCTCCTCACATACTTCTTGGTCGTTTTTTGTGAGCTCCCCACCTTCTTTCCTCAGCCTGATTACCTGGACTTTGACTGTTGTCTTCCTCCTGATGTGACTATACAGCAGTTTCGGGTCAGACTTGACTTTCGATGCTATGTCGTTTTCGTACTGTCGCTGGGCCTCCCTCCTTATCTGTGCATACTCGCTTCTGGCTCGTCGACTAATCTCTTTATTTTCCTGGGTCCTTTGCCTCCAGTATTTTTTCCATTCTCTAGCGCACTTAGTTTTTGCCTCCCTACACCTTCTGGTAAACCAAGGGCTCATTCTGGTCTTCCCATTATTTTTTTTGCACTTGGGAACAAACCTTTCCTCTGCCTTCTTGCATTTTGTTGTTACATAATCCATCATTTCGTTTACTGACTTTCCTTCCAACTCTCTTTCCCACTGAACCTCCTGCAGGAAGGTCCTCATACCTGTGTAGTCCCCCCTTATATAGTTTGGCTTTTCCCTATCTTCTCCTGTTACCCTCTCCACTTGTAGCTCTACGATGTATTCAAAGCTCAGAACCACGTGGTCAATAGCTCCAAGGGGCCTTTCTTATGTGATTATGTGATGTCCCTAATGTCTGAGCTACTCAGGGTGAACACAAGGTCCAGTCTTGCTGGTTCATCCTTCCATCTCTCTCTCTGGTAGTGTCCCTAACATGTTGGTGCATGAGGTTTTCCAGTACCACATCCATCATCTGGCTATCCATGTTTCGGGACCCCCATATGGCTCTAGGTTTTCCCAATCAATCTCCCTGTGGTTGAAATCGCACATAACCAGTAACTTTTCTCTACTCGAGTGAGATCTTCTGGCGACCTCAGATAGTGTGTCCACCATTGTTCTGTTGTTCTCATCATATTCCTCTCTTATCCTCCTGCAGTTCTGTGGTGGGTTATACATCACTGCAATGACTACTTTGTGCTCCCGTGACTGAATTGTATCTACTATGTATATGTGTGTATATATGTGTGTATATATATGTGTGTGTTTATGTGTATGTGTGTTGTGTGTGTGTGTGTGTGTATGTGTGTGTGTGTGTACTCACCAGTATGTGGTTACAGGGGGTCGAGTCATACCTCCTGGCCCCGCTTCTTCGCTGGTCGATACTAGGTCACTCTCTCCCCGCTCCTAGAGCCTTATCATACCTCTTCTTAAAGCTATGTATGGATCTTGCCTCCACTGCTTCACTCTCCAGATTATTCCACTTCCTGACAACTCTAACTTCCTAACATCCCAATGACTCATCTTCGTTTTCAGATTCCAATTGCGGCCCCTTGTTCCTGTGTCCCATCTCTGAAACATTCGAGCCCTGTCCATCTTGTCAATTCCTCTCAGTATTTTATACGTCGTTATCATATCGCCCTATCCCTCCTGTCCTCCAGTGTCATCAGGTTGAGTTCCCATAACCTCTCCTCGTAAGACATACCCCTCAGTTCCGGGACTAGTCTTGTTGCAAACTTTGGCACTTTCTCCAGTTTATTGATGTATTTGACTAGGTGTGGGGTTCCATACTGATGCTGCATACTCCAGTATGGGCCTGACGTACATGGTGTACAGTGTCGTGAATGACTCCTTACTTAGATGTGGAAATAATATTCACAGGTTTGCCAAGCGCCCATATGCTGCAGCAGTTATTTGGTTGATGTGAGCCTTAGGGGTCATGCTCGGTATAATGCTTACCCCAGGATCCTTTTCTTTAAGTGAAATTTGCAGCCTTTGATCCCCTAACCTGTACTCCGTCTGCGGTCTTTTTGTCCTTCCCCTATCTTCATGGCCTCTGAAATTTTTAAACTTACTTTACTTTTGTATGTTATATCTTATATGCGTAATCTCTGTTGCCTCAACTGTAGAGTTTATCTCTTCAAAATTCTTATTTTCTTTAGTCTGTTTTGACATACCTTCTTTTTCACTATTTACTTCTCGATATCATACGTGAAACCCCGACAGAAAATTTCTCCTAACCAAGCTCAGGGACTGACCACCTCAAATACAATTTCTCCAAGGCTGTTGGACTCATTACATCATCTTCATTTCACTACTACACCTGCTGCCTCTGTATTTGACTGAAGAAGCCTTCTGTATAGGCGAAATGTTTCAACAATAAACATACCCAACTGTTGCACATGTGTCTTAATCATCATCTTGTTCCTGTTTGGTGTGGGAGGCGTCGGGAATGAGGATTCATGGTGAACTCTGGTATCTCTGGTCGGGTATTGAATTTTGGTATCTGTATATTCATCTTAAAGGCAGCCATGGGTCTATTGGTAATTCGCATTATGCATGGTGAGAGGCTGTTGAACGCTCTTGGGCCCCAGACACTTATTGTCTTTCCTCTAAGTTCACTGAGGGTATGTTGCACCCTCTGGCTGGTCCCTTCTCATCCCCTTTTCCTAGGAGGGGATAAGAAGGGATGGTGGTAGCTTGGTTTGTGAAGACATGCTGAAAATTACGTCCAAAGTGAAGGTGAGAAGGCATAGATGGTGGGAGGGGTGCACTAGGTGTAGTTGGGTCGAAGGGAAGTAATGGTAAAGGGAGTGAAGGGAGGAAGACGTTTTTTCTCAAGGTTGAATACAGTGAGGTGGCAGATGACAATGAGATAAAAGGTGTGATATGGAGTTGAGTTATAGGAAGGTTGTGATGAGAAGAGGAAGGGTAGGTAGAAAGGTAAAGAAAAATAGATGGGGAAAGCGCTAAACCTGTAGTGATCATACAGAGCTTGGGGAATGGAAGGTAATATTTTTTTTTCTGATAAAAGAGACAGAAGCTCCAGTTCCTTAGATAAGGAGTTCTTCAATATCATTACGGGGACCCTTCTTACAAGACAGATAGCTTGTGATATGTACATGAACGGTATACAATACCGACATGTAAGCAGCGAGCAAAGAGAGAGCCTTCATACATGTGCCGCCAGCACCAGACATCCTGCTATCCTATCTCCCTGAATTATAACACAAGCAGAAAAATTAGTCACATGTGCAACATCTGGGTATCTTTATTGTAGACGTTTCGCCATCAAGTGGCTTTATCAATACAAATTCAAGGACATAATTGGAAGACAGATGGCGAAACGTCTACAATAAAGATACCCAGATGTTGCACATGTGTTTAATTTTTCAGCTTGTGATACAAGTCAGGGATGTAGGATAGCAGGATGTCTGGTGCTGGCGGCACATGTATGAAGGCTCTCTTTGCTCACTGCTTACATTCCCTCTTTAGTGATTTTTTTCCTCTTCTGCATATGTTATATTGTTTTTCTCCTCTTGTTTTCTGACCAGACTCTTGAAAAGATTGTCTTGAACTGATCTTGCTTGATGTGATTCCCCTTCCTCTATAATACTCTCGCTTCAGCGGCTGATGACACAATTGTTAGATAAAGGGAATGATTGTGTGTAGAAAAGGATCAAGAACTTGTGGAGACGGTTCAATCCCTCCGAAGATCCTCCTCCTGCAATGGTCTTACCGTGTGTCTTGTTTATAGGCGCAGATCTATATGACATGTCAAATTATCCTATTAACGTAAATATGTTGCCAAAAATTCGGATCAAATATTCTCAATTTGCTTACACTTGTAATATATGTATGAAAAGTTGAAATGCATTGTTATCTTTGTTGCCATTTGTGTCACGGCCGTTATTTTAGCTTTTTTATTTGTGACTAAACATTCATTTTTATAGGTTTATGTAACCTAACGTAAATTGCAACTTTGCAGGAAGTGTTAAGAGAATAACGTTTGGCACCTCGGCAGAAAATTAGCCTAGTAAAATGAAGATATGTTGCACACCTACATACAAACAGAGCATTTCAGCTCAAAATTGTTGACATACCACTGGCGATACCAACTCCAGCCTTGGCTGTTTCAAGGTGCACAACAAACTCACTACGTAGAAGGCAGAATAAAAAAAAAAAAATGTGCGTTTTCGTTCACTACTCCGATACGAAACAAAATTCTTTTAGGTGTTCCAGGGGCTTGTGTTTATGCTTAACCTTCATCAATGTTCCCTAGTTACTCGCTAGTCTGAGGACGAGTAGACGTAGCGTAGCAACCAGCCAAGCAGATCAGAAAGGAAGTCTAATCTTGCTAGACAGTCAAATTACAAGTAACAGATACATCCATAACTCTTTATTCCGTAATGGACGGCGACCGGAGGTTATCTTACGTTAAAAAAAAAAAATCACGCATCCACATCAGGATCCTCAACGCCGAAATCTCGGTAGCTGCCGTACCATCCTTAGCTGAAGATGCTACGCTGCCGGAACATAACTGACTGAAGATACTACACTGCCAGAATATAATTTTCTAAAGATAATAAACTGCCGGAACATTTCTAACTGAGGCTTCCTCACTGTCGGAACAACTCTCATCGAGGATACCAAATTGCCGGAGTATCCCTCACTGAATCTTAGGGAGAATCCCACACAGGGGAAAGTGACTGTGATTGACACTGCCAGGGAGTCCCCAGCCACTTTCAAACCTGCGTCGCCTAGCCCTATTACCGCTGTTGATCACATCCTCGCACAGCAATAATCAATAACAATATTCAATTTGGGAGATGCCTAAACGACCATTTGTGCCGGAGTTAGCTAGAGGGAGAGACATTCTCTGAGCTCTCTCGCTTATTGTGCGGAAGCTTGCGACAGGGAGTGACATTTGCCGAGGCTCGCTCGCTTATTGTGCTCTTCATAGCAACAGAGTCGTAATTGGGCTATAATGGTGTAATAGAAATTTAGACCAGCAAGACAATGTGTTTGTAAATATAATATTGCAATACTGATGTTTATTTCATGATAGTATGTTTTACAAATAAATGTCTAATGTATGTATATATATATATATATATATATATATATATATATATATATATATATATATATATATATATATATAGATAGATAGATAGTAAATACATATATTGGGTCAAACTTTATTGCAATTGAAGGTGTTTGAATATTCTTCTGTCACCACATCTTCTACACATTCACTTACATATATTATTTATTAAGTAATATGGCACACAGGGTTTAAAAGACACATTGCAAGCACATGTACACTGAGGTGTTAGTCATCCATTACATTTCGAGTACTTCAGCTCAGACCTGAGGCGCGAAAACAAGATACAACAGCAACTCGAAAACGTTAGAACAGAAAACTATTGAAAATGGTATAAAATATCGACACGTTGAAGATTAAGACACATGTGCAACAGTTGGGTATCTTTATTGTTGAAACGATTCGCCTACACAGAAGGCTTCTTCAGTCAAATACAAAGGGAGCAGTAGAAATGAAATAAAGATGATGTAATCAGTCCATCAACCTTGGAGAAAAAGTATTTGAGGTGGTCAGTCCCTCAACCTGGAGAAGAGTTCACCTCTTCTCCAGGCTGGTCTGGAACGACATTGTTCCAGACCATGGAGCTGAAGCCATAGCTTTTCTTATTAGTCTTTTGCCTATTTGGTTGAGAAATTGTTATGCGAGCATTTCTCATAAGCCGAAGGTCTCTGAACCTGTGAGAATGAACATTTAGAATATATGAACATAAGAAAGAAGGAACACTGCAGTAGGCCTACTGTCCCATACTATGCACGTCTTTCTCAAACCCACAAAAATATTTGCCCAACCCATTTTCAATAATAACTAACGAATAAGCTTCGATAACCATACTAACACATAGACGAATAAGTCCACTGTATTTTTTTTAGATATTTGGAACTCCTTGAAGATGACAGTTTCGCCTCCTACTGTACATTCCTGCTTTACTAGAAACAGGTAACAGTCCGTATAGATGTACAAGTGTAGTGGTACATCACCTGTTTGCCATGGGATTAGTGAAGTTAGATCGGCTTCCATATTGCTGGGTCTTGCAAGACTTCTCTTGATGTTGTTAATCTATTCTTTCCTCTGAACTTCACTATGGTATCCAAATTGGTCTGCCGAAGCACTGCCACAGATACAACTGCGCTCAGTTAAAGACGGTGAGGCGAAGAGCATCACCAGTACGAATCATCTCAGGGTGAAAACGTATGTATGCCTTTGAGAGGAATTAGAGATATCTAATAGAAAATTTTCCTTATGAGGGGTTCTCATTGCCATCGACACTCATTGTCCTTCATCGACACTCAAACATTGTTGGGAAAATATTTTCCACTATAGGGCTATCCCAGCTCAATTGTATATAGATGTTAGGTGAAACTGATCTGGTTGAGGAGCCTCTTAGTATATCCCAACTCAGTCTCAATGAAATTTGTATCGGGAAGCCCATCATTATGATTGAGACTGTCAGGGTGAATCGTGGCGATTAATTTGCTGAACGCCACATGCAAAAATAGGAATGAAGGGAGTGTATCTGGGACGCCTTACAAGCATTAGAAGTGCAGCCTGATTCGACTGCCTATCTTCTAGAGTAAGACTGAGTGATCTTGCTAATATCGATTCACGGAAACTGTCGTAGCTATTTTGTTTTTTTGGGGGGAAGTGGAAAAGAATCTTTCCTCCGTAAGCCATACGTGTTGTAAGAGGCGACTAAAATACCGGGAGCAATGGACTATTAACCCCTTTTCTTGTATAAATTACTTGAAATAAGATGAAAAACTTTATATGAAAGTGTTTCTTGTTTTTCAGGTCACCTTGCCTCGGTGGTCACCCTGCCTTGGTGGTCACCCTGCCTCGGTGGTCACCCTGCCTCGGTGGTCACCCTTGCCTCGGTGGTCACCCTGCCTCGGTGGTCACCCTGCCTCGGTGGTCACCCTGCCTCGGTGGTCACCCTGCCTCGGTGGTCACCCTGCCTCGGTGGTCACCTCCCTGGCCCCGCCTCGGTGGTCACCCTGTACCTCGGTGGTCACCCTGCTCTCCGTGGGTGGTCACCCTGCCTCGGTGGTCACCCTGCCTCGGTGGGAAACGGCCGATGTGTTAATAAAACAAATATAAGGGGTGCCCATCTGAGGAAATACATTACCTTGGTCAGGCTCAAATCATTCAGTTCTCCTCGAGATTCTCGTCACAAGCATTAGTTCCCAGAGGGACTCCTAGCAAGGTGTTATCAATAGTGAGAATGGCTGAGGAACTTGGTATTACACAGCTCGCTGCATTGATTGCTTGCTGATTCTATGAGATGATTTCACATTTGGAAGAATTAAGTTCTAGTCGCACGGACTGTCTCTTTACCCTCACCAGAATATACTCCGTTAAAAGTGTTTTTTTTTTTTGTCTATCAGTGGGCTGTCTTCTAATAATCATATTTTGATCTAGGTGGTGAGTCTGCTAGTGATTTCCCTAATGGGCGACATGATCTCTTTGCTAAACATTCTCCAGAGAAGTGACTTTGACTTCCCCAAACTGAAGCGTTGACTCGCTGTATTCATCAGAAATAAAAGCCAAAAAGACTAATTTAAGTGTGTTTGAACAGCTATTAATACCAAATTTATGTTCATTAAATTGAAAGCATTCTTGACTTCATAAAGATTTCAAAGCTAATTTTGGCCGCCTCTTGACAGATATTTTGTCAGCCCCTTTAGCAATGGTAATTGTCCGCGTCAATCTGCGTGTACCAATAAGCCTATGTAGCCACAAAGCTCTCTTCTCCTTTCTTCGATACAGCTCCTAATTTTTCATTTTATAAATATTTTAAGCTTAGAAATTTATGTTATTTCTCACTGTTTGAGACCTAGAAACCGAACTTTCTTACGAAGTATGTTACCATGTGTGCTTACACCTCAACAAATAATTAATTATATACTCTCATATGCATACTTCATATTATATGTTCTATACTAACAACATTGGCATAAAACCTGTTAAATTATACATGCTATGCCTCACTGTTTCAAATGTGATTTGTAAAACCAGCATGTGCAGAGCAAACCTCGGTTTTGAACGAAACAGCCTATTTTGGTTTACTCTTCACGTAGTGTTTATCTATCATACTTGTCAATAAGTCTCACCTCTCAGTTTTTCTAATGTTATATTATCATTAATGTGCCTTATATGCGAATTATCATATACTTTTCGACACTGTCACATACGTTCGATGTGTTCACAGGGTGAAAGGGAACATATTGTTTGAGAGGCGGGAAACAGGAACACGAGGGCACAGATGGAAGGTGAAAACACAGATGAGTCACAGGGACGTTTGGAAGTATTTCTTCAGCCTCAGAGTAGTCAGGAATTTGAACGACCTAAAGAATGGAAGGGTAGGGGTCAGGATCTATACATAACTTTAAGAAGAGGTAGGATAAGGCTCTCACAGACATTAGAGAGAGTAAACCTAATGCGACCAGCGAAGAGGCAGGGCCAAGAGCTCAGCCTCGACCCCTGCAACCACATATAGGTGAACAAGGGAGTACAAACCATAGTCATACATGAAACTGTAACCATAACCCTTGTCATTGCCATAAAATATCTATAATGGCTGGTATCTGACTAATATTTGCGGGTTTTCCCACCATGTACTCCCACATACAAGCGGTCCCCTGTATATCTGACACATTTATCCGTAAAATAACGAAAGGTTGTTCAACAATATTATTAACTCACACTGAAGTACAAACCTGGGAGTTTTGTTTCCATGTGTTCGTTCTTCTACTTTTTATAAATTAATTTTTTTAAGTGTCCATTACAAATGACATTCTCCCTGCAGCGAAGAAGAAGACTGGTCATCACTTTTATGAGTTGCATGTTACGTTCAACAGCAGATACGGAACGTGTCACCTTGTGCATGTTGAATTTAGATGCAAGAATGAACAAAAACTACTCGTTTCACGTCTTAATTAAGGAGAGAGCATGTGATGGTGGCTTCAACATTGGAAATATGGGTGAAGTTAACCGTCTTGGCTCTCCTTGGATCCCTGTAAAGGGGTCACAAGTTTAATTTACCCTGTATTATTATGTTTTGGTATACGAATGTTTGCCTTAGTATGGTACACTTTACAAGGCGTTGAGTCACAGGGAGGCCTGGTCAAGAATTTAGCTGCGAGGGTTTTAGACCCTCGGAACGACCTCCAGGTAATAATAATGGTAAAATTACAGAGAAAATGTTAAGTGGACACAGATGCAAGCAATGTGACATTTTATTGCAGCAACGTTTTTCTCTCCAGGAGTTTTGTCAAGCCGTTACCTGCAACGGCTTGACAAAGCTCCTGGAAAGTGAAACGTTACCAAAATAAAATATCACATTAGTTGCATCTGTGTCCATTGGCCTCCAGGTAGACTCTAGGTTGACTCTGAAGTAGTGCTATTATTTGCTACTTCACAGTGGTGTAGATATTAAATTATAGTTACAATTCAGTGGTTCCAAAGAGTGGAATTATTGTTTAACATTTTTACTGAAGACCGAGAAGGCTTTCGATAATGATTGAGGGTAGTGCCACTGATGACAGGTAGTCAGTGTCATCGAGGGCAGGTAGTCACTGTTGCCGAGGATAGGTAACCACAGTCGCTGGAGACGGAGAAGAAACGTCAGCACATACTAAGAAATATTATCACTAAGGATAAAGTGGCTCAGTCACGAAGGATAGTGGACCCCTGTCATCGAGGACAGAAAGGTCTTTGTCACTCGCCCCCATCAGAAAGCACCTGTCACGTCAGCGCTCACAAGCAACGCGGCCGAAGTGACAGCTTTGGGGAAGGAGGGGAAGGGACGGGAGGGGACATTGATGACACACGGCCCTTGTCCTTCTACGCCAACCGCATCCTGGCATGAAATCCTTGGGGTCTCTCTCTCTCTCTCTCTCTCTCTCTCTCTCTCTCTCTCTCTCTCTCTCTCTCTCTCTCTCTCTCTCTCTCTCTCTCTCTCGTGTCATCTGCAGCTGCTGCTCTACTATCCGCGCAAGGCTTGTAAACCCTTGTGGCGTACACAAACAAGTTAGAAGCATGACATACAAAACATTGTCTGGTTTATTCATCAACAGAGAGATACTGGTGTGGCCGGATTCTCTCAACTTACATCACCCGGATGCTGGAGTGTTTCGCTAAACCTTCTTCCTACTGTGGACACCATGAAAAAAACAGTAAATAGATCCGTTAATCCATATTGTGTGCTTGCGTGGGATGCACTCTTGTATGTGTGCTAGCGTGCGTGGGTGAGAGCCAAGGTTTACGTGTGCGTGAATGCTCACTTTTGTGTGTGTACTCACCTAATTGTGGTTGCAGGGGTCGAGACTCAGCTCCTGGCCCCGCCTCTTCGCTGTCTGCTACTGGGTCTCTGCTCTCCTGCTCCATGAGCTTTATCATACCTTGTCTTAAAACTATGTATGGTTCCTGCCTCCACTATATCTTCTAGTCCATTCCACTTCCTGACTCTCTGTGGCTGAAGAAATGTTTCCTGACATCCCTTTGACTCATCTGAGTCTTCAGCTTCCAGTTGTTCCTTGTTTCTGTGTTCCTCTCTGAAACAACCTGTCACTATCTACCTTGTCAATTCCCCACAGTATTTGTATGTCGTTATCATGTCTCCTGACCCTTCTTTCCTCCAGTGTTGTTAGTCCTATTTCCTCAACCTTCTTCATAAGACAGACCCTGAGTTGTGGAACTAACCTTGTCGAAACCTTGCACTCTAGTTTCCTTACGTTTGACCAGGTGTGTTCAGACTGGTGCTGCATATTCTAGTATGGGCCTGACGTCACGGTATACAGTGTCTTGAACGATTCCTTGTTAGGTAACGGAACTAATCTAAGGTTGCCAGACGCCCATATGCTGCCGCAGTTATCTGGTTGATGTGTGCCTCGGAGACGTGCTAGGCTTATACCCTCAGGTCTTTCTCCTTGCCGAGGTTTGTAGCCTTTGTCCGCCTAGCTTGTACTCTGTCAGCGGTCTTTTGCCCTTCTCGATCCTCATGACTTTGCATTTGGAGGGATTGAATTCGAAGCCAACTGCTAGACCAGATGTCGAGCTTGTCCAGGTCTGTTTGCAGCCCTGCCTGGTCCTCTTCTGATGTGATTCTCCTCATTATTTTCAATCATCCGAAAGAGCACTTGAGTCTATCCCATCCGTGTGTGTGTGTGTGTGTGTGTGTGTGTGTGTGTGCGTGTGTGTGTGTGAGTATGTGAGTGAGTGATGAACTTCACTGACTTAGTTCCTTGGGTCTTATCATGTTTATCTTCTTTGCAGTATATTGAGTTTATCTCCACCACTTCTACCTCCAAATAATCACAGACGATAAAAATACGTCATTACGTCTCTAAAGCTAGTTTGTGTTTTCATTTCGACCTGTCTCCTTGATCCTGGGCTCTCTTAGTTCAAACAATTTGTCCATATCTTCCTTATCAAATCATTTTAAGATTTTGCATGTCGTAATCATATCTTCTCCACTCCTTCTCTCCGCCAAGGTAATCAGGCTCATTCCCCCAGCCTTCCCACATGGAGCATTACCCGAGTTTTTGCACATGCTTGAGTATACTCTAGCCAGTGGGGTGAGGGGGAGGGAATTGATAGTGTGTACGTGTGTCTTTGAGTGCTTGTATTTGTGCTTAGGGGTTTATACCTCTAACACTATTTTCTCTTCACACCCTTGTGTGTTGTGCAAGCAAATGGTAATCTCCATACATCCAGTGATACATACCACTGATGCTTGTGTGTCTCTAAAGTCTCATAAACGTGTTTTACAGACCCATAAATATTAATCTGGCAAAGCAAGACATCCAGCTAGACGCGACTCTGGCCAAACAGAGTATCATATTATCATAATGTTGTCACGAGCACTATATATAAGTGAGTCTCATCCACTCAGCTGCCCGGAAGAGACTTGCAGAATTTACAATGAGCTTTGGCTTAATAGGTTATTCAGAGATTTTGTTAATAAAAAGGTATATACATACATAGACATTAACACTCGCAAGCCTAAACTAGATTAGAAAAGTATGAAAACCATTCAAAGCGGCATGATAAAAAAGTAAATACCATCACACACAGTATAGAGTAACTAGCATAATTTAAAAATACATTAACTAGCATCAGAAGTCTCCGAGAATATCCGTGAGGCGCCAACAGCTACCCCAGTAAAAAAAATAAGCCATGGCTTGGCCAAAAAGCCCGAAGTGTACAAGCAGTCGAAAATGTGTTCAGTTAACATCTTTCTATAAATCAAGAAAGCCACGAGTGAGACGTATGCTCTATCCTCAGTCAGCATAGCAACTAATTAGTATGTTGAAAGTGTAGAGCCAAGCACCCACATCCTGTCAAGTCTTGAAAAGTTTGCCGCTTGTCTGCATGGCCCAACAGGACCTATCTACTAATTCAAAAGATATATCAATGCATGTAGCCCATGAAATCACTGTGAGGCAGAAATCTGCTCTAAAGCAAGCTTGTTGCCCTGGCCTTCATCTCAGCATCTAGCTGCTCATTTACCAGAACCACAGCATGTCTTGGGACCCAAGATGAGTCCATATCCTTGTTCCGGGCTAATCACTCGACGATCTTCAAGGTCAAAGGCTGGATAGAAGCATATTCTCCAGATTTTGGAAAAGCATTTGACAAGTGCCATCATGGTGTAATAGCACACAAAATGCGTGCTAAAGAGATAACTGGCAAAGTAGGCAGATGAATCTTCAACTTTCTAACCAAACGAACACAAAGAGTTGTAGTAAACAGAGTTAAATCGGAAGCTGCCATAGTGAAGAGCTCTGTTCCACAAGGCACAGTATTCGCCCTTATCCTGTTCCTCATTCTCATATCAGACATAGACAGATGATACTAGGATCTGCATGAGTGTCATCCATTGAGGACACGGCAAATCTCCAAGAAGATAAATACAAAGTTTTCCAATGGGCAACAGAGAACACCTGGAATCACTTGACTTGTACTCACTGGAGAGCAGGCGAGAGAGATACATATCATAATCTACATCTGGAAGATTCTGGAGGGACTGGTTCCTAATCTGCGCAAATAAATCACTCCCAACGAAAGCACAAGACTTGGCAGGCGATGTAACATACCCCAGTGAAAAGTAGGGGCGCCACTTGTACACTAAGAGAAAACACAATAAGTGTCCGGGATCCAAGA
The DNA here is from genome assembly GCA_009830355.1 of Cherax destructor. Classification (NCBI taxonomy): domain Eukaryota; kingdom Metazoa; phylum Arthropoda; class Malacostraca; order Decapoda; family Parastacidae; genus Cherax; species Cherax destructor. The sequence continues at coordinate 224,733 of WNWK01000180.1, read as the reverse complement.
CTGTTCAACAGCCTCCCACCAGCAATAACGGGAATTACCAATAGACCCCTGGTTGTCTTCAAGAGGGAGCTAGACAGATACCTAAAGTCAGTGGCAGATCAGCCGGGCTGTGGTTCGTACGTTGGACTACATGCGGCCAGCAGTAACAGCCTGGTTGATCAGGCCCTGATCCACCAGGAGCCCTGGTCATGGACCGGGCCGCGGGGGCGTTGATCCCGGAATGCCCTCCAGGTAGACTCCAGGTAGGTAAGGCTAACAGAGTGCAATGGACATCTGAGTATATACAGTGAACCACTGAGCCTTAACTCTCTACATATCATTAAATATTTGGACTTATTTTACTCTTAACTAATCCCAATTTAAATGTCTTACGGAGGTGTGCTTCAACAAGTCGTAAAACAAGAATAACCTTATGAGAAAAATGCAAAATCATTGTCTATGTAATAATGGTGGTAGAATTACCGACAATATGTTAGGCAAAAGGACACATGTGCATCTTGTCAAGTCGTAACGGCTCGACAAAGCTCCTGGTGAGCGAAACGTTGCCAAAATAAAAATGTCGCATTAGTTAGTTGCACATGTGTTCTTTGACCTAATATCAACCATTCCGACCTCCTTCAAGACCAGTTTCCAGCCGAGGCTAGAGGAACGACACACCATACTACCACATCCAAACAACGACTAGAGGAACGACACACCATACCACCACATCCAAACAACGACTAGAGGAACGACACACCATTCCACCACATCCAAACAACGACTAGAGGAACGACACACCATACCACCACATCCAAACAACGACTAGAGGAACGACACCATACCACATCAACCGACTAGAGACGACACCATACCACCACATCAAACAACGACTAGAGGAACGACACACCATACCACCACATCCAAACAACGACTAGAGGAACGACACACCATACCACCACATCCAAACAACGACTAGAGGAACGACACACCATACCACCACATCCAAACAACGACTAGAGGAACCACACACCATACCACCACATCCAAACAACGACTAGAGGAACGCACACACCACACATAAACAACGACTAGAGACCACCATCCACCACATCAACAACGACTAGAGGAACGACACACCATACCACCACATCCAAACAACGACTAGAGGAACGACACACCATACCACCACATCCAAACAACGACTAAAAGGAACGACACACCATACCACTACATCCAAACAACGACATATCACTCAAATTTAATAAACATCAAGTATCCCATAACGAGTCTAAGCTGATCATTTGGAAGAGTTACCATGCTTTAATATAGTTAAATCAAACCTTACTGGTATCTGAAATATCTTGCCACCTCAGGTGGTACCAACATCTGCTTTGACCATTGGACTAAATGGATTGAGGGTAGAAACCTGTTTGTTGATAGAGTTCCCTGAATTCTCAGTTCAAGGGTCGTATCTTGATGCTGATGGAGGGGTTTTGATTTCAGAAATTGGAGCTACACTTACCCTTGATCTCCTTCCTAGGATCAAACCTGACTGTCTCCCATTCTGCAGACCTTGTGTGTGAGTCACCGTTACGGGTTGAGAACTTCCTCGTGAATATTATGATAAATAGCTTATAGTGGTGACAGTGATTACAGTGATAACAGTGACTACAGTGATAGCAGTAACTGCAGTGGTAGTAGCGAAAGCAGTGGTAGCAATGACTACAGTGTAAGCAGTGACTACAGTGGTAGCAGTGACTACAGTGGTAGCAGTGACTACAATGGCAGCAGTGACAACAGTGACAGCAGTGACTCTAGTGGAAGTAGCGGCTACAGTGGCAACAATGACTACAGTGGCAACAATGACTACAGTGGCAACAATGACTACAGTGGTAGCAGTGACTACAGTGGTAGTAGTGACTACAGTAGTAGTAGTGACGACAGTGGCACCAGTGACTACAATGGTAGTAGTGACTACAGAGATAGCAATGACTATAGTAGCAGCAGTGAATACAGTGGTGGTAATGACTACAGTGGCAGCAGTGACTACAGAGGTAGAGGTGAGTACAGAGGTAGCAGTGACTACAGAGGTAGCAGTGACTACAGAGGTAGTAGTGACTACAGTGGCAGCAGTGACTACAGTGGTAGCAGTGAATACAGTGATAGTAATGACTACAGAGGTAGCAGTGACTACAGAGGTAACGGTGACTACAGAGGTAGCGGTGACTACAGTGGCAGCAGTGACTACAGAGGAAGCAGGGACTACAGTCGTAGCAGTGACCATAGTGTTGGCAGTAAGCACAACAGTGCTGGTATTGATTATAGGAGCTGCTGTTAATAACCAGACATGACAGCTGCCAGTGAAGATCTGCAGCACACACACACACACACACACACACACACACACACACACACACTGTTTGCTGATGATAAAGAACTAATGAGGAGATTAAACACAGATGAGGACAAGGAAAGGCTCCTGAGGGAACTGGATAAATTGCAAGAGTGGTCAGATAAGTGGTTGCTTGAATTCAACCCCCGGCAAATGCAAGGTCATGAAGATTGGGGAAGGAGCAAGAAAACCGGAAACGGGGTATAGACTAGGGAGACAAAGACTGCAGATTTCACTCAAAGATAAACACCTAGTGGTAAGCATAGTGCCCAGTATAACACCAGGAGGTTTACATCCACTGTATAATTTCTGCAACAGATCTAATAGTAGTCTTCAAGAATCTCAAAGTAATTCTGGGCCCTTTGTACAACATATGTTTGGTCCATATTCGAGTATGCAGCACCAGTACGGAACCCGCACCCGAAAAAGCATGTTAAAAAACTGGAGAAAGTGCATAAGTATGCAACACGGTTTGTTTGTGAGCAAAAAGACATCAGCTACGAGGAGAGGCTAAGAAAATTAGATCTAACGACATTCGAGGACAGAAGAACCAGAGGAATGTCAATATAACAAGATATAAAATACTCAGGCTGTTTGAGAGGCGAGAAACGGGAACTCGGGGGACGTTGATAATTCCAGATGAACCATAGGGATGTTAGAAAGTGTTTCTTTAGTGTCAGAATTTTCAGGAAGTGGAATGATCTTGGTGAGGAAGAAGTGGAGGCAAGTTCCATACATAGTTTTAAGAGTGGGAGTGAATCTGAAGATCGGCCAGTTAAGAGGCAGGGCCAGGATCTGAGAATCATCACCTACAACCATAAATAGGTGAGTACAAATGAGTACACACACACACACACAGACAGTTCCTGGTTTCATAGCTCCCTGGCTGACCTCGCCAGTGCCATGTGCGCATCATCAGCATCCTGTGTGCGCATCATCGGTGACATGTGGGAATCGTCAGCGCCATGTGCACATCATCAGTTCCTCGTGTGCACATCAAGACCTCCAAAGTTATCACAGATTAACAAGAGGAATAAATCCAGACAGACACTCCATCTTACCCTATGTCAAACATGACCCCCTGCAAGGGACGGTGGGTTACCTTACATCACCCCTTGCAAGGGACGGTGGGTTTTCTTGTATCACCCCCTGCAAGGGACGGTGGATTCCCTTGCATCACCCACTGCAAGGGGAGATGGGTTCCCTTGCATCATCCCCTGCAAGAGACGGTGGGTTCCCTTGCATCACCCCTGCAAAGGGTGATCAACATTAGCTTCGTGTTTACGTACAGTTTCGTACTGCTGTGAATGTGTGTGAAACTGGTCAGGCGTAGAAAAAAAAACCACAGGAAAATTCGTTTCTGGCAGCTTCTCAAGGCTCCATTGAGGTTTCTGATACTTTAAGGGCTAAAATTATTTTTATGCATATTTTTTTTTTAGCTGTACACTTCTTCCGGATCTATAAATTTAGCTTTTTCGGCAACGACAGTCAGTTTAGGCATCTTTATTTGCTTCACTTTCTTAACCTTCGGACTCTCACACACCCAGCATTCATTGCGCAAGGAATGGTGGAGGCTCGATCCTCTGTCTGCTACTCCCGGCTCTCTCTCGTTGACCAGACTGGTTAACAATTCACAGATTTTTTCCTTAAATTATTTTCGACCTGCTTGAGAAAGTTGTTAACTGTACTTCATATATTCATTCCAGACATATATACATCTTCACGCAAAAACATGAAGGACGTTTCCGGGGGTCAACGCCCCCGCTGCCCGGTCCAGGACCAAGCCTCATGGAGGATCAAGGCCTGATCAACCAGACTGTTACTGCTGGCCATACGCAGTCCCAGCGTATGCACTAATGTACTGCAGTCCAGTGTATGTTCTTGGCTGCTTCCAAATCGAAGGAAGATGATTGAAGTTAAAAAGTAATTAAAAAGTAATAATATAATCATATGAATTACAGAGTGAAACTGAAAAGCCCAATAATAATAATAACAATAATAATAATAATAATAATAATAATAATAATAACAATAGTAAATTTTTATTATTGTTATTATTATTTATTAAATTGCAAATATTTGAAGTTTTAGACTTAAAGAATAACAAATGCAAACAAGAGAGGGGAAACCGGAAAGAAAAACATATTAAAAACAGGAAGTAGACGTCAAAGGGAGTAACAGGAGTCGAGTATGAGAGATGTATGGGGGTACCAGGGTGCCTGGGGGTACCAGGGTGCCTGGGGGTACCAGGGTGTCTGAGGATGCCAGGATTCCTGGGAGGTGTTTAGGCAAAATAAACAACCGCGTCAAACTTGTCAGTAAGCGATCATTACCGACTACTCATTCTTTGTACAGTATTTCCGTTTCCTGAGATTTGTAATATGCTACTGGCTAATTAATGTGCATGCTTGCATTCACACACACACACACACACACACACACACAGATGACTACACACATATGACTGCATAGACAAACTGAAGATAGAGAATCCAAAGGTAGTGATAATGATGTACAACCCTCCACTAAACAGCAAGAGGCCAAGACAAGAATATGAAGGCAGCAACAGAGCAATGAAGGCCAGAAGGGCCCACATGAGCAGGGCAGAACTACTGGTCATAGGAGACTTTAAGCACAAGGAGACTGACTTGGAGAACCTAGAGTTATGTGGGAGGCCAGAAATGTGGAGGACTAAGATGCTGGAGGTGGCAATGGAAAACTTCATGCATCAACATGTTAGGGATTCAACCAGAGAGAGACAAGAGTATCAACCAGTAAGGCTGGACTTTGTATTCACCCGGAGTGGTTCTGACATAGGAGGTATTAAATATGGAAAGTCTCTTGGCGCTAGCGATCACATTGTGCTAAGTCTCAAATATCTTGTGGAAGTAAAAGTGAGGGTGAACCATCGTGGGAAGGTGAGAAGCCAAACTTCAAAAAAAGGGATTACACAGGTATGAGGTAGTTCCTGTATGAGGTGCAGTGGGAACGAGAACTAGAGGGAATGACAATGAATGTCCAGAAAGTGCTGGGAGGGGAGGAGTTTCTACCCAGGAGCAATAGAAACAATGGGAAGAACAGAGAGAACCCATGGTTTACTCAGAGGTGTAGAGAAGCCAAAGCCAAATGTGCTAGAGCATGGAAAAAGTACAGAAAACAAGGAACTCAGGAAAACAATGAACTAAGCCGAAGAGCCAGAAACGAGTATGCATGGATCGGAGCGGAGACTCTACGGCAATCTGCGAATAATATAACACAGAGTCAAATCCAACCCAAAGTTGTTATATAGCCACATCAGGAGGAAAACTAGATAGAGGGACCAGGTAGTCAAACTGAAGAAGGAAGGAGGGGAGCTCACAAGGAATGACCAGGAAGTCTGTGAAGAGCTCAGCATAAGATTTTGGGAGGTATTCTCAGAGACAGAAAGGCTACCAGCAAACTGAGGCAGTAGAGTGCACCAGCAAGCGTTGGACACAATGCACACAACCGGGAAGGAGGTGAAGAAGCTGCTCATGTTTGAATATTATCTCTGTTTCTCAATAAATAAATACTGAACAAGAAGATACATTGATTGCTTAAATAGATGGCTCCGATTCTTCTGATCAACAGTCCTTCACCTTTATCAAAGCATCATCCTGTCAGGAATAGGACTGGTTGCTGTGGAAGATGAGGTAATAAGTCCCTCAGTCTTGCTAGAACGTGTCTAGTGCCTTGATCAATCACCAGACTGATCGGTCACCACATTGATCAAGGCTAATGGGAATGTGCACCTCCTGTCAAGGCCGAGGAAATGATTAACTCATCTTCCAATGTCTGTGATATTGGTTGTTAATTAAGCCAATTACTGGTCCCCTCTAAAAAATTAAGAGTTTTTTTTTCAGAAACTGAATATTCATTAGATCCTCCGATATTGGTGGACGCCGACGAGCAGCACTGAACCAAAAAAAAATCATCAGTTAAAAAGTATCACATTCCAGACCCATCCTTCTCAGCATTTTTTTAATAACACAAAGCTGTTGAAAAAAAAAAACAATAAAAATAATAAAAAATGAGCGTCTGCTCTCTGCTATTTTACCTTCTTCAGTCTTTTTGGCCATTGTGGTATTCTATTGTCTTCAGTCTTCTCGGTGGTTCTTGTTTACTGGCGGCTCATCAAACCAGATTCGTTTCTATAATATTATTAAATTTGTTAATGTTAGTTTGATGCTAATTTGTTAAACGATGGCAGCCTAAACTAATCTAACTTAACTTAACCTAACGTAGCCGTAAACTAACGCAAACTACTACATCCTAATTAACTTATCCTAGCTTAACGTAACCGTAAACTAACACCTAACCTAATCTAACGTAGCCTAACGTAACGTAGATTACTTAACCTAACCTGACGTAACTAAGCCTAACCTAAACTAATATAACCTAATCTCAGTTAGCATAGGTGAAGAAAGCACTCTAATGCTGAAGAAATACTCTGCTCAACTTCCATTTCCTTACGGGTTTACCGCTTTCCTTAGAATATACCTATATTTGCAGACGTGTGTAAAATTAATGTTACTTTGGTTTGTCACCTAATTTAACCTAATATAAATAAAAAAAATCGGCTTAGATCGTTTACAAAAATACGCTGCTAAACTCGTTAGAAAACGACCTGTGAGGTTAGCGAATCGTGATTGCAGGGGGGTCGAGTCTCAGCTCCTGGCCCTGTAACAGAGTTATTGGTTGCTTGTCTTCTTTGCACAATGAATGATATTCATGCGGATTTGAATGTTCTTGAGTTACAGTTAGCCACTGCATCAGCTGCACAGCTGTCAGCATCATTTGCAACAGCAGTACAAAAGGAAGCAACAGCGACACCGTCACTAGCATCAACAGCACCAGGAGCAGCAGCAGCAGCAGCCCGAAGAGCAGTAGGTAGCATGATCTGCAACAGAGCACTGGCTGCAGTAGCATGAGCACCAGCAATAGCATGAGCAACAGCAGAGCAGGACTAGCATCAGCAGTAACATGAGCACCAGTAGTACCATGAGCAGCAGCAGAGCAAGAGCAGCATCAGCAGCACCACAAGTAACATGAGCAGCAGCAGCAGCAGCAACAGCATGAGCAGCAGCAGCATGAACAGCAGCATGAGCAGCAGCAGCATGAGCAGCAGCAGCAGCAGCATGGGCAGCAGCAGCACCATCGACACCATCACAACAAGAACAATAACTACTGCTACTAGTACTTCAACTACCATCTCAGGAGACACGGGTGTTCTCCTCCACCAGACGCTCCTCAACGTCAACAAACAGACCACCAGATCCCACCCCTCTCTCGTCTCTCCCCCTCCCTTACCAATACTTCCCTCACCTTACCCACACCTTATCTTTATCTACACCTCTCCCTCTCCCATGCTTCCCCCTCGGCATATCTCTCCCGTACCCACTCCGTCCCCACCTCACTCATTCCTCTCCCTCACTTATTCCTATGCTACCTGGAAAATGTTCAGGGGGTCAATGCCCCCGCGACCCGGTCAATGACCAGGCCTCGTAGTAAATCAGGGCCTAATTAACCTGGCTGTTACTGCTGGCCGCACGCTAACCGACATACGAACCACAGCCCGGCTGTTCAGGTACTGACTTTAGGTGCCTGTCAAGCTCCCTCTTGAAGACAGCCAGGGGTCTGTTAGTAATCTCCCCTGTGTATGCCGGGAGGCAGTTGAACAGTCTTGGGCTCCCTGACACTTATTGTGTTGTTCGTTAGCGTGCTCATGGCGCCCCTGCTTTTCATTAGGGGGCTCCTGCATTGCCTGCCAATGAAAAGCATAGGCGCCATGAGTACGCTAAGATTCAACACAGTGTCAGGGTCCCAAGACTGTTCACCTGCAATCCCAGCATACATAAGAGGGATTACCAATAGACCCCTGGCTGTCTACAAATAATCATTTAAGTTAGTTTGGGAAAGTATGATATTCTCTTAAAGATATCTTCCGTATATGCAGCTAGACGTGGACTTTCTGATAACAGAGTCATCTGTTTTCGATCTTCGACTGATCAAGATCCCAGACGTATTTTTCTAATATCAAAATGCGAAATCAGGAATACTACAGTAGCAGAGAAAAAGGGCACTGAATGTGCTCCGGGAAGCAACCTGCTCCCCCTCCTAAGTTATACAGTCCGTCGTCTTAACCACAGACATTACGGCGCTGTCGCAAAAAAAAAACAGTCAGATGGGTGGCTGTTGACGGAGCCTTCAACTTTGAATCTTGAACGTAAACTATCCTACACTAACCTAACCCAACTTAACTTAGAAATAGGCTGCAACTTCCTACGTGGAAGTGTGACAAATTTAATAGAAGGTTGGGTTAAGTTACGTCACTGGGACAGTGAGAAGACTTGACTGTATCCTCATTGTTTACTGAACTGAAGTCTCTCAGCTCAGGCTCATAGATTTTTAACACTATACATGTTTGTAATCCATCTTGTGACGGAGTATGTCAGGGAACCATAGCTGCTTCTGTTTCCACTATACAGCTATCATATAGAAGGGACAGCAGCACATTGTTGATGTATCTTATAATAGGGAACCATAGCTATTTTTGCTTCCACTATACAACTATCATATAGAAGGGACAGCAGCACATTCTGATGTATCCTACTTTGATAAATACAAAAAAAGAAACACACCACTAGGGTAGGATGAGGGAGGAGTGGTTGTGGAGGGGAGAGGTAGTTGTGGAGGGGAGGGGTCGTTGTGGAAGAGAAGGGTGGTTGTGGAGGGAAGGAGGAGGTGCTCCTGTACGCAGAAATTTAAATGTCGGGCTTGGTATACTCTTACTTCTCCTTGTATAATTAGCGACCGAAATAGCAGCCACTGTCGCTAGCAGCATGCGAGGCCAGGAGTCTGTGTAATTACCTATACGAATCTGAGTGCGTTGGACTACAGTTCTTGGTCCCGCCTCTTAACTTTCGATGAGTTAACGATAAACAGCCCATTTATTCCTATACTTTTTAAGCCCAGTACAGAGTCCACCTCCACTATGTTACAGCCCAGTACAGAGTCCACCTCCACTATGTTACAGCCCAGTACAGAGTCCGCCTCCACTATGTTACAGCTCAGTTCCTTCCACTTTTTTTTTTACTGTTTTATATCGAAGAAATGTTTTGTGATGTGTCTGTTGATAACATGAGTGTGTCTTGACTCACGCAGTCGTAATGACGCGATTGCGTCGGTCTGGAGTTTTATGACTTTCTGACCGCGGGTTCTATCCCCACCCGTGGTATGGTTTATGAGTGTGTCTTCACCTTTGTCATCTTGTTCTTATTTCATTCCTGGAAAAAGAGCTTTATTTTCTCTACCTTGTCTATAACTCTGAGACTTCGGTATATCGTTATCACCTCCTTAGTGTTCTACGTTTTTGCAAGTGAGGGTGTGTCCTTACTTATTTGTGGTTGCAGGGGTTGATTCACAGCTCCTGACCCCGTCTCTTCGCTGGTCGTTATTAGGTCCACTCTCTCCCTGCTCCGTGAGCTTTATCATATCTCTTTTAACGCTATGTATGGATCCTGCCTCCACTGCATCACTCTCCAGAAAATATTATTTCTCAGTCCACAGCAGGATTCGAACCTGCACATTCTGTATAAAAAAAAGTACACAGTACTTTCTCCACTCAGCCAGTGTGTATGTGTGTGTGTGTGTGTGTGTTACTTACCTAGTTGTACTCACCTAGTTGTGGTTGCAGGGGTCGAGTCACAGCTCCTGGCCCCGCCTCTTCACTGGCCGCTACCGGGTCACTCTCCCTGCGCCATGAGCTTTATCATACCTCTTCTTAAAGCTATGTATGGAACCTGCCTCCACTACATCGCTTCCCAAACTATTCCACTGTATGTGTGTGTGTGTACTCATTTGTGGTTCCAGGGGTCGATTCATAGCTCCTGGCCCTTCCTCTTCTCCAGTTGCTTCTAGGTCCATTCCCTGCTTCAAGAACCTTATCGTACCGTGTATGTGCATGTATGCATGTATACAATGTATGTATGTATATGTATGTATATGTATGCAAATTTGTATAGGCAGCTAATGAATCAAACACGTGAATAAACCTTCCTCTGTGTTAACACATTATGCGAGATTAATTAATAATTGCAAGTTTCTTAATGTGTTGGCGCGAACAGTCTGCAGGTTCATCAGTGCCCGTGCAAATAACGAGAGTCACATCTCGCCTGTAGCTCCACTGTTTACATCAAGGATTTCCTTGATAAGTAAGACATATGTGCAACAATTAGCAATCTTTATTCCGAAACGTTTCGCCTATACGGTAGGCTACTTCAGTCGAATACTGAAGCAAAGGCAATAATAGGATGTAAATACGATGCAATCAGTCCCCATCACCATGGAAGACGCAGTTTTGAGGTGATCAGTCCCTAAGCCTGGAGAAGAGTTCTGCTCCACAGTCTGGAACAATGTCGGTATTGGAACTTGTCGGTATTGTGTACCATTATACCATTATACCATTATACTCTTCAGATGAGTCAAGCCGTCGATATTTCACCCGCAGAATTATTTGCTGTAGTATACTTCAGAAATAAGCAATATTTTTCATTGATCGCACGAGCGTGAGGTGTAGTGGACAAGACTAAATGCAAAAATTCTAAAAATAAGAAGAAATTTACTGGGTTGCCTCAGGGCAAGGGAAGGTAATGTTCACAGCTAAGGATTACCCCCGAGGGTGGTAGTGTTCACACCTAGGGATTACACCCAGGGGATGGTAGTGTTCACACCTAGGGATTACACCCAGGGGCAGTAGTTATTCACATCTCACAATTACACCCGAGAGGACTGTGTAGTGTTAGTGTTACCACTTCAGGGTATGGGAGTTACTGTTCACACCTTGGTCTTACGCAACTAACAACTAAAGATACGTTTCTCTGAGATCAATTCTTAGAAAGAAGTAAGAGCTAGGGAAGTAGAGTCAAACTTAAAGGAGTCGGTGCTCTTAAAAAGGCTTTAATATGGACTACTTATACACAGAGAATATTTTTATCACACTGGCCGTTATTCGCCATGATTCGGTTAATAGCCGTCTTGTCAGAAGCGGTTAGACATCACAATTCAAATCAAAATCCAGACTCCAGAACACCTATGCCACCGTCAGAGTGCAGCCACTGCGGATCTGATCTGTATAAGCTGAATCTTGTACTTGTAAAAATAAAGAATTATTATTATTATTATTATTATTATTATTATTATTTTTATTATTATTATTTCCAAGACTCAGGTCCGGCTAACCGAGTTCTCTGTATCCTTCCACAAAGGATGCCATAATCACGCGAAGAATTAATGCTAAGATTTAACAAAAACTTTTTAAGATAGGTTGGAAAACCTGGTTCCAGGTAAGCCAGCGGATTCTGAATCACTGAACCAGTAAGCCGACGATTGCTTAATCAGCCAAACGAGATATCTAACAAAGACACTTGTCAGGGAGACAAAACTTTGTATTTTTTATTCTTGAATATTGCTAAAATCAGCCGTTTCGCACTGTCAGCGAGCATTCTTGGGTATGTTGTTAAATATATTTTTAGGGTTATACCTTCAGTAGGATCTAGTTGAGGAAATTTATATGCAGTTTAACTCATCACAAGAACTACTTGAAGCGGTGATAAGTCAGTCATAAAACTAGCAGGCCAGTGCGTTAACCATTGAATCATGTCTCCCTATTAAGATTCGTACATTTAGGTGTATTTCTGTACACCATAATAGGATTGGCATGGGTCCCATTGTAATCACAGTATAGGTTTTCACAGACGAATCTCACATCAGTATGACTGGTGTGAGATTTATTGAGTTATTCATTACATTTTAATTGTTTATTATCGACTTACCTCCTGCTTCCTAACATAAAATATACCATCACAAACCATGACCATAAAATGCATTCTGAAAGACACTGTTCCTGTGTATACACAAATGCGCGTACCCACTAAGCACACTGAGATATACCATCGGCCTTAAACAGTAAGTAAACAGAGCATTGTGGTGGGCGCTGGAGCCGGAGCGTACCGCAGAATAACCATCGGTGCCCATTAGAGCCTCCCATGACAAACTGTGATTACCCTGAGAGCAGCACACGAGCGTTTCCAAACACGCCATCACCATCAACTAAGTCCAACTAACTCAGCTCGGGTACCCATGTTTGTAGATCCACCACTACCACCACCACCACCACCACCACCATCCTTTCCGCTACCACCACTACAACTTCCACTACCACCATCACCACCCTCCCACACTACCACCACCACCAGCTGTGATGTATGACCCCCGGTGTCCCAAGTACAACATAACCAGAGAGGCGCAACTTATTTTCACAAAATTAACCCCAGCACAAGCCAAGGACGCCATAGTACATAAGTGGAAGCGACATCAGGAGAGGCTCAAGAAGTGGGGGTATAAATTTCCCAAGGAAGGGGAGGTAACGGGGTAATATTGAAGTCTAGTGACATCAAGAGCGGGTCAGGAAGTGGAGGTACAAATACACCAAGAATGAAGTAGTAACGGTGTAAACTGAAGTCGTATCGAAGAGGCTCAGGAAGTGGAGATATATATAGACTATGGAAGTGGAGGTATAAATACACCAAGGAAGGGGAGGTGAGGGGGTAATAATATATTACCTCATTCATCATACCTGGTGAAGCTACTCGTAAACGCGAACACAAAAAAAAGTAGAAACCCCGGTTTAAAGAAAAAAAATACTCAAGTAGCACATGCGTCACAGCCAAGACGTTCAAGAGCAAGAGCCATACTGCAGATGAGAGACTCCTGCTCCAAGGAAGTGGAGCTACTCTCCGCTTCCTTGGATCCAAACCTGATTGTCTCCCATTTCTCAGCTATATCTGGACAAGCTAGCTAGGGCCAAGCCTAATTACTACCGCGACCGACCATTGCTACAGGGAATGAAGGAGGTCGATAGAGAGCGTCCTGAGTGACGACTAAGAGCCAGAGTTATGGGCCTGGGTAAGTGGCCGGAGTTAGGGGACAAAATTATGGGCAAAGCTTAAAGGGACAGAGTAAGGAGCCAGAGTAAGTGGTTGGAGTTAGGGGACATAATTAAGAGCAGGACTTTAAGGACCAGAGTTAAGGCGCAAGCTATAACCCATCTCTTACGATTGAATATCATGTTTACTTCTGAATTCATTAGTTGCTTCTGCTTCTACAACTTGGCTCCCTAACTCCTGGGTATAAAGACACGTCGTGTTAAGCAATTATCATTTTAAGCTACGTTTCGCACACATTATTTGTGTTTAGTATTGCAACTTAACTTGAATTAAACAAAACAAACCATGTGCTGTTGAAAGTGTCAAAATGCACACGATGCAGACAAAACTTTTACTGGGGACAACGTTTCACTCTGTGCTGAGATTGCAAAGCGTTGCACGAATTCTTGGAGACTGCTATATCCTGGTCAAGGTGTCTTGGGTAACCACCGTCTCTGGGATGCTGAGTAATTTACGGCTAACCCTCCCTTTCCCAGAAGATCTTATCGTCAATTACTCAGGTGAGATCATCCACGGTTTTTCTTCCTTGGATGGGTCATAAGAAGAGATGCTTTCGCTTCTATTGCTCCTGTTTCGGCTGCGGCTGTTGCTATTGCTGAAGTTATTTATTGCTGAAGTTTTTTGAAATGCGCCTATTTCTGAAGCTTTTGTTGTTTTGACTGTTGTTGCTTCTGTGGCTTATGTTGCTGTGGTGCCACTGCTGCTGTTGTTCTTTCTGCAGCTGTTATGAATGTTGCTGATGTTGCTGTTAACTGATGTTGTTGGTGCTGTTGCAGTGTATGCTGTTGTTATTACTCTTGTTACTTCTGTTATTGATGCTGCTATTGATGAAGTGCTAGTACTGCGACTCCTGTTGTGGTTGGTACTGTTGTTGTTTACTCTGTCGTTGTTGCTGTTATTTATTCTGTTGTTGCTTTAGTTGAGGGTTCTGTATACGATATTATATTTAGATATTACATATAAGCACGAGAGAAAATAATAGGCTACTTAAGACTATGTAAGAGATATTCTGAAAGACAATATATTATTAAAATTGGTGTTAGTGTTCTTGACAGTATTAATGACGGCGAGGTGAAAGCTGCTATATACTCAGAGAGATAGAGATAGAGCTGAAGTGAGATAGAGAGAGATAAAGTGAGAGAGAAAGACAGACAGAGAGACAGACAGACAGTGTGCGTGTGTGTACTCACCTAATTGTGGTTGCAGGAATCGAGTGTGTGTGTGTTAGTTACCATTTTGTCCTAGGCACATGTCGATTAGACACTAGGCCTGTTGTATGTATGTGTGTGTGTGTGTAACGAAACACTTCGAAATGTTTCGGCCCCGCCGGGAATTGAACCCGGGCCCTCCGTGCGTGAAGCAAGTGGGCTAGCCACCATGCCATCGGGGCGTGTGTGTGTGTGTGTGTGTGTGTGTGAGGAGACAGGAGATTAAAGAAAAGAAAGAGAAGGAGGGGAAAGAGGAGGACGAAGGAAGGGAGAGAGACGAAAAGAGAGAAAAAGTAGATTTGAGAGAGAGAGAAAGAGAGAGAGAGAGAGAGAGAGAAAGAAAGAGAGAGAGAGAGAGAGAGAGAGAGAGAGAGACTGGGTACCAAGGGAGTGTAAAGTATGAATTACAAGCAGGTTTAACACAAAGTGAAAGAGTTGACGTTGTGGGTTAATTGCTTCCGGCTCGTTTCTGTTGCGTTCCAGGCCAATTAAGGATTCACGAAGGCACAGAGCAAATCTTTTTCTTTCCCCTCAGACTCGTAAGATATTATCTTCTACTTTTTCTTATCGTGCTAATGGCTTTTCAGATATTTAAATTCATAAATTTATATAATTTTATATGTGTGAAATCTAAATCCTTATGATCTGTTAATACCTGTTTTAATAATTTATTTTGATTTGCCGAGAGAAGAATTGAGCTCTAGCACTTGGTCCCGCCTTTTAATTCACAATGTCTGGGGGTGCATTTGCTTGTGCAACTTCTTATTCTTGTGTCTTTGTCTTTCATTGTTTTCGGTGAAGGGCTCTTGATCTAAGGAATTGAAGCTACTCTGTACTTCCTTGCATCAAACCTGATTGTCTTCTGTTCTTCAAACAATGTAAGACTCCTATGGGTTTAGCGCTTCCCGATAAATATAATAATAATGCAATATGATCATATCAATTATCGTAACATCTGCAAACAAGGATATGTAGTATTCTTGTTTGCAAGATATTATTATAAAGATTCTGTGACTCTACTAGTTACATTCTCATATCTTGATCCTTCATTCCTTATATTAACTCTTTGTTATTATGCATATTCTCCCTCATCCATGATAATACGCCTCAAGTTCCCCGGTTCAGACATTTGGGAGTGAACCTATCGGCGGAAGGTCTACAAAAAATTATATGAGCCATAGAACTGATGCTGGGAAATAAGGTGGGTGGTGGATTGAGGCATCTGTGGAGATAAAGTACTTTATCCATGGAGGCAGAAAAGGAACTGTTTCTGAGCATAATGATGCCAACAGTTATATGGGGCATAGATCTTGAAAGTTACAGCGATGAAGAGACTGGAAGCAGTGGTGATGTGTTTGAGGGCAATGCATGAGTCTAAAATTATGCAGAGAAACCGGGCCTTGGAAATTAGATGGTGTAGGTTTACCAAAAGCATTATTCAGAGGACTGAGGAAGGGTTGTTGAGGTAGTTTGGACATTTAGAGAGGTTGAAGGAAAATAGGATGACTATGAGGGTGTATAAATCTGTCTTGTAAGGAAGGAGGGGTAGGAGCCGTCCAGAAAGAGATTTGGAGGGAGGGGTTAAGGAGGCTTAACTTGCTAGGAGCTTGGACATCCAACAGGCTTGTGTGAGAGCATTTGATTTGAGTGAAGGCAAGCGGTTTTTATGACAATAATGTGCTGTTCCTTGATAATGTGTGAAGTCACGAAAGCGCTTCGAATTTCACTATTTTTTCACAGTGGTTTTTTGCATATACATCAGTTCTTTTTTTCTTCTTCCCCAACTTCTGTACCGAGGAAGGAGAATATTCAAGGACTAAGCCGGTGATGCTCATGAGGAAGTGCACTAAGTAGATTGAGCGTCTCCTTGAAGCTTTTGTGGAGTGTCTGCCAGAGCTGCGACAGCCCACATGTCGAGGGATCACACACCAGCATCTTTGCTCTTGCCTCCCTTGATTTATTTAGCAACATTCAAAGAGATTCTTTAATATCATCTGGCGAGCAAAAATTGGGAAATATTGCGGAGAAAATCTTGGGTAAAGTTTTTCTCGGTGCTTATGTCTTTTATCCAGCACTGGACTTCTTAGCTTTGCCCGTAAGTATAGCTTTTCTAAGTGAAACGGGAGGGCTCGAAACGTGGTCTAAAATTTGCTATACTAAATGTGGTTTGTGAATATATGTATTTATTTACTTTTACTCATCGAAAATCATTCTGCACAAGACGAGTTTAGTTATTTTTTAATGAAGATGACTAAAACTTTAAGCGGATTATTAAGTCTAAATTTAAGTAACCCAGAATAACCCGAGAAAGCCAATCAGAGTGTGGCTTATTTCCACTTAGGTTCATAGGTCTTCTTTCCCAGGAGGAAACTTACAACAACAGTCAGCTAATACCTAGGTACCTACTTGCTGCTCGGTGAGGAGGCTCAACAAATAGGTGAATATATACATTCACACACACACACACACACACACACACACACACACACACACACACACACACACACACACACACACACACACACACACACACACACACCTCACTCAAGGAAAAGGATCTTGGGGTGAGTATAACACCGAGCACATCTGATGCGCACATTAACCAAATAACTACTGCAGCATATATGAGCCTAGCAAACCTAAGAATAGCATTCCGTCATCTCAATAGGAATCGTTCAACACCCTGTACACTGTGTATGTCAGGCCTGTATTGGAGTATGCAGCACCAGTTTGGAACCCACACCTAGCCAAACACGTACGGAAATTAGGGAAAGTGCAAAGGTTTGCAACAAGACTAGTCCCGGAGCTAAGGGGCATGTCCTACGAGGAGAGGTTAAGGAAATCGACCTGACGACATTGGAGGACAGAGAGATAGGGGGATATGATAACGACATATTAAATACTGAGAGGAATTGACAAGGTGGACAGAGACAGAATGTTCCAGAGATGGGACACAGCAACAAGGGGACACAGTTGAAGTTGAAGACTCAGATGAATCACAGGGATGTTAGGAATAATTTCTTCAGTCACAGAGTTGTCAGAAAGTGAGTAGTCTGGGAAGTGATGTAGTGGAGGCAGGATCCATACTTAGCTTTAAGAAGAGGTATGATAAAGCTCATGGAGCAGGAAGAGTGAGCTAATAGCAACCAGTGAAGAGGCAGGGCCAGGAGCTATGAATCGACCCCTGCAACCACAACTTGGTGAGTACACACACACACACACACATCTAACAGATACAATAACAAAACAATCAGGGTGGCAACTAATGAAGGCCGGATTCCTCAAATTTTAAAAACCTGAGACAAGTCTTTCATCGCGCCTTCTAATTTGCACTGACTGGAATTTTCTGTTCTGGTTCCGGCTATGTCCTTCACTCAGTAATTAAGATGATTTACCTGACAGGAAACCGTTTAATCAAATCAGCCATTGTTTTTCCTTAGCGCCTGAGTGATGCAAATAGATTTTATCCAAATTTCTCACGTCAGTCTCTCTCTCTCTCTCTCTCTCTCTCTCTCTCTCTCTCTCTCTCTCTCCCTCTCCCTCTCCATCTCCCCCCTCCTTCCGCTCTCTCTCATATATATATATATATATATATATATATATATATATATATATATATATATATATATATATATATATAAATACATTCAATGGTTGTTAAGAGTTCCTATCTTTATTTACAATCTAAGAGCTGTTACCTACTTCAGTTCATTTGCAAGCCTTTATATTTTTATTAAATATAGAAACAGGGAACAGGATGGAACTGGAACTCTCCATGGGCCAGCGATTTCATTGGTCAACTGACTATTTCATCGATGTTGTTGTACTGTGTTGCAGACGTCAAGTCATTCTAGTAACATATAATCTCATATGAAGTGATGTTCTTGAGAAAGGTACAGCCGGAGTGTTGCTGTTTGCTGCCCGTCTTGTTGTGTGGACGTTGTCTTAACAAAACTGGCCTTGTACATAACAGTAAGGTCACCAGTAACCCTCCGGTGATGAAGGCTCTGCTGTAATGACAGAGCTGTCCAGGCCGGGTCCAGGCGAGAAATGATTAGTCTTGTTCAGATCTCTATTCTCTCAAGAAGTCGTAGACCAGGCGAGGGGGAGGCAGTCCAAGAAAGTGGAGGATACTCAAGATGTCAATGCATTTAGTTGTTTTCTATATAGAATCTTGCAGCCTCTAATGTGTCCAGATGCGAGATAGATCTTAGTGCTGTTAACTTTTTCATTTTTGGTGTTTTAACTTTATTTTGCTCTAAAAAAAAGAGTGAAAAATAATTATTGTCCTGCACATGTGTCTGTTCTTCACCACTGTCGGCAGGATGCTTTTGTATCCAGTTGTTAATTGTTCCAGCGCCGGTTCCTTGAGTGAGAGTCTGCCTGATTAACAAAGCAAAGTCCTCGCGTAGATGAGTTCTTCAGTCCTGCTGTCACCTTTACTGCGTGACCTTCCTGCTGGAAGACTTCCACGGGCTCATCCTCCATCCAGAGACTCATAGAAAAGTGTCAGCCATCCTTATGATGAGAGATGATAAGTCTGAAAAAAAAATATTTGCAATTATAACTAAATTGAAATGGCTGTCTCTTGCTCTCCCTCTTTCCCTCTCCCTCTCTCTCTCTCCCTCCCTCCCTATTCCCTTCACTCGTTCTCTACCCGCTGAGAGACAGTATTAACAACTATAAATCACCAACTAAACTTGCAGCATAAAAATGTTCCACTGAGATCTAGTGGGTATTGTTTGTTGGTGTTAACCCAGAGCTGCGTCCCAGACGCCGCCACCATCCTCACAAGTACTGTTTCAAATTAACCTATGAATACTCCTTTTTTGTCGCCCCCTTGCTCATACTAACTGTATCCTAGGATAATTATAACACATGTGCAACACTTTGGTCACTTTTTATTGCCGAAACGTTACGCCTGCACAGCAGGCTTCTTAAATCGAATAAAGATAGATAGATAGATAGATAGAGAGAGAGAGAGAAGAGAGAGAGAGAGAGAGAGAGAGAGAGAGAGAGAGAGAGAGAGAGAGAGATAAACACACAAGGGAGAAAGTTAAACAAGAAGTAAAAACAAAGACAGGCAGACAGACGCCAAAAAAGAAAATAGTGTGAGGCCACAAAGAATAAAAAATGAGCATCATATCTGGTGGACAAGACACCAAGTTTTCGCCGGAAATATTTTACGAGTAGCGTGTTTATGTTCTCTCCAGCACTTGTCTTTGTCAAGGACGAAGCTACGAGTTTTTTCTAAGTGTCCTGATTATCCGACACATTCACGCATTACTAGTTAGACGCGTGCTGATTTAAACGTTCTCCTGGAAGTATCGTGGAAGTTATTTTTGTGTGTTTCACTCGTAGGAGGCCCCTGAGACGGCACTCCCCCAGTGGCAACCATCTTGTTTGTATATTATGTCTGTAGTCAACGATAACCCATACAAACATACTCCTGTATGTTTGTCTGGGTTTGTATAACTTACTGCAAGGTGACTTGAAGTTATGTAAACAGTGTTTCTGTAAGGTTACTGGCTCAGGAATCGCGTAGCGAAATTAACGTAGGAAAATGAGAATAGTTTTTGCTCTCACATAACCGTCTGCCCCTGTGTTAGTATGTGTTAATGTATGCATGTATGTAATTCATGTATGTGTGTAATGCATGTGTGTTGATAATGCATGTAATGTATGTTTGTACGTTATGTATGCACGTATGTACATAGGTAATCCATGTATGTATGCATGTAATGCATGTTTGTATGTTATGTATGCGTGTTTGTATGTATGTATGTATGCTTGGATGTATGTCTATATCTGTTAGCATTTACGACTTTGCTAATTTGTGTCATTTGCTCTACGACTTGCTCTTCTAGGGAAGCGACTTGACGTCGGTGAAGCTCTTCTTCCAAGAGATTGAGCTGCCCTCCAGTTCCTTGTATGCCCTCGAATCTACTTGCGCCCACTATAAAAAACATTGTATGAACTCATGCTACTTAATAAATATAACAATAATAATAATAATAGTGCATAAGTTTCTGAATCAGCAGTTGGGGCATAATAAATGCTGACATTCTAAATAGTAGTAGTAGTAAAATTGGTATTAGTAGTAACAGAAGTAGTTATAATAGTAGTAGTAGTCATAGCATTAGTAGTAGTAATAGTATTAGTAGTAATAGTACTAGTAGTAACGGTAGCAGCAGCAGCAGCAAGCAAACTGGGGAAACAAATTGCAACTCAAGGGGGATGGACTGGCCATGGAACACCTCCCTCTCATCCCTCCTCCCTCTCATTCCACTTCCCTCTCAACCCACTTCCCTCTCATCACCACCTACCAAATAAGGAGCACGGCATCATGCCTCTTGACCCTACCTAGGCAGAAGCTAGAAGCAAGTGAAGAGAACCTCAGAATGCAGCAACGGTGAAGAAAATAACCCAAGACAGTATGAGACATCCTCCGAATGCTGGCTTATTTTCTTTTCCCTTCAGGGTAGAGTAACGTCTGTTTTTCACACCTTGTAACGTACAATGTGAGAAGAAATCAAAGAACTTGATCGGGGTTGATCCGTGAGTGCATGTAATTCTTCATCTCTCTGTATCTGGAGATAAATCGCCACATTCTTGCCAACTTCATAATCTTTTTCACAATTTGCAAATTTATTAATATTGGTATGATCATTGATTTGCGATTCGGGTGACGGTATTATTAAATATTTCAATTTATTATATTCTGAAACATGATTTTATGATATCTAAGAATAATCATGTCATGAGAGAGAAAGAGAGAGAGAGAGAGAGGGGGGAAGAGATAGTTTAGTTGTTTGATCATAAGTTATTACCTCGTGTTCTCTCTCTCTCTCTCTCTCTCTCTCTCTCTCTCTCTCTCTCTCTCTCTTAATTTAACATTAAAATTACCTATTCATTAAGATTTCTTATTCCTCCCGCAGAGATCAATTTAGTATAGATATACTACTTAACAAATTACAGAAGGGAGAGGGAGAATTAAAGCACCATAATAAAAGACATAAAATATTATTGAGTATGTTGGGGAAAGAGTGTACTCACCTAGCTGTATTCACCTAGATGTACTCAGCTAGTTGTAATCACCTAGCTGTATTCACCTAGATGTACTCAGCTAGTTGTACTCAGCTGGAGTTACTTAGTTGTTTTCATTTTGTTGTATTGACATTGCTTTACTAACCGAGTTTTACTTTTTTTAGTTGATTTCACCTAGTTGTTCCCACCTTGATAATATGAATAAAGACAATTAAAGTGAGTTGAGGATATTTTTAAGTGGAAACGTTTTGCAATGAGCGACGTCTTCGGTCTTAACACAGAGACATCTAAGAGGGGCAGCACATACAGTGGAGGGAGACAGGTGGCATTAATTAAGCGAAAGGACAGTGATACTAGTAGCAGAAATGAGTGTAGTTAGTGGGCATCACGTGACGCTGAAACTGCAGGACATCTGAGGGATTGTGCTCGTGACTTCGTCGTCTACGTAAATCATTTCAGTTCATAAGGTGTCCTTGATCGCTCCTGTGTCGGACAGACACGTTTCTAGTGTCACAGTCTTTTCACATCCTAAGTTCCAGTTATCTTTCTATTTCACCCTCGTATTTATTTTAGTACGCTTACAGGATCATGTATACTCCTGCAATAGTGATAGACACGTAGTTATGTTATTTATATTAAATTCTTCATCAACATTTAGGAATAAGCGACAATTTAAATAAGTATCTATTTCACGTGGGCGAAGAGGAGATGAGAACCATGAAACAAATTACATATAGGTAAAAGATACTCCTAAGACTGATAGGGCAAGAAACAAATTGGAAGGAGATGCCCACTGGCAAAGAGACAGATGAAAGTTAAAGAGACACAGCTGAGCTGCTGTTTTAAGAGTAGGTATGATAAGAGTTCAAAAGGCTGGAAACCAATTGTTCCGGTCAACGAAGTTTAAGAGTCTTGAAATGAGAATTTCACTATGTCGTGAAAGTAACAACTAAGTAAAGAGTACTCGGAACTGAACAGGCGACCCTCGTATAGAAACTCCATAACGTAGCATTTTCCAAGGTTATTTCGGCAGTTTTGTACATTATGCTTCGAAAGGGAGGACTTGAAGCATTCGTTGAATATTTTTGCATTGGAGATCACATAAGCGATACGAACGCTGTGTTCCTCTCTACGGGGAAAAAGGAATGTGGTGCTTAATATTCAGTCGTAAAAATATGGGCGTAAGCTGGAAGAGATGAGGCAAGAGGGGAAGTAGTTGCCCTTACTATCTGAATTAGGTTTTTTTCTATTTTTAGGTATACCTACTATCCCCTTGCCCATCTTTGGAAGATTATGTCTCCCTTGAAAATTTTGCACCCTCTTCCCTCCTTGGAAATTTTCTTCCCCGGAAAAGTACCCTTCTGTCCCCCCTTCCTTCCCTGTCTCTGAAAATTTGTCACCCAGAAAATTAACCTGTAAGTTACCCCCCCGGAAAGTTTGCCTAAAAAATTTGCAACGAACTGACTAACAACAGACAGAGTACAGCAGAAGCCTCATGTAGAAGTATATGCATTAACAACAGAAACAGATGTAGCAACAGAAGACGAAGAAACAACCGAAGGCATAGAAGCTGCAACAGGAGACGTACCAACAACAAGGACATCATCGTATCTACATCTCGATAACACTGATGCGAAATCTTCAGAGTTGCAGTTAAATAACATTAGGCCTGAAAATTAGCACCAGTCAGGATTAAGAAAAATTCAAGAATTCTCATGGAGTAAAATTAATTTTAAAATACCCGTCAATTTCATGGCAACTGAAGCAAAATGTCACCTTGAAGTCTTGAGAAAAGTTGACACATACGTGTTTGTACCTGGATTACATAATAATAATAATAGTTTTTATTTATACAAGCCATGATGCAACTTATACAGACCAAGATGACATCAATGACATACTATATAGAAATCCCCCGGTTATGTAGAGCATTTCGGGTAACTTAGGTTAATTTTGTTCCCAGGATGCGACCCACACCAGTCGGCTAGGGAACAGGGGCATCAAGAAGCACTCCCAATATTTCCACCCTTACCGGGGATCGAACCACGGACACTTTTGTCCATTACTGATTACTGGTATGAGGCATTGGGTATTGTGTACATGATTAGTTGTTCGTGATCACAAAGAAATAAACAAAAATAATAATAATAATATTAATAACATCATTAATAACTTCTTATTAGTAACTAGCCCTCGGGGTCCCACAAAGCATGGTTCTGGGCACAATAATTTGATGCTTTTTCAATGGATGGTTTTCAAATGAAAACACCCACAAAGCCTGCTAACAACATTCTCTCTCTACTGTAAAATACCAGATATCAACTTGACAATGGAGTTTCAGTAGCTGGAATCCTACACGCTGCTTGCCCTGGTATCCCTCCATAACTCTTAGCCTTGTAATTTAACCACAATATCTTGTTTCTTATGGCTTTTGAATTCCCTTTACCTCTAACGATTTTTTTCACTAATGCTTAATCCGCTTTTGTATATAGAATTTTATTAATTTGTTTGTCTCTGATATTTCCAAATTTTGCTTCAGGCTGCTTTTATCTACTCTTTTGGTGGTCCGATAAACCGTTTGATTTTTTTTCTGTTTTCTTTTTAATATATATTTTTGGTGGTAGGGTTTGATTCTCATAGCCTGGCCCGGATGTGTGTGTGTGTGTGTGTGTGTGTGTGTGTGTGTACTCACCTAGTTGTACTCACCTAGTTGTGGTTGCAGGGGTCGAGTCATAGCTCCTGGCCCCTCCTCTTCACTGGCCTCTACTGGGTCACTCTCCCTGCGCCATGAGCTTTATCATACCTCTTCTTAAAGCTATGTATGGAACCTGCCTCCACTACATCACTTCCCAAACTATTCCACTTCCCGACAACTCTGTGACTGAAGAAATACTTCCTAACATCCCTGTGATTCATCAGAGTCTTCAACTTCCAACTGTGTCCCCTTGTTGCTGTGTCCCATCTCTGGAACATTCTGTCCTGTCCACCTTGTCAATTCCTCTCAGTATCTTTGTGTGTGTGTGTGTGTGCTCACCTATTTGTGGTTGCAGGGATCTAGTCACAGCTCCTGGCTCCGTGAGAGAGAGAGAGAGAGAGAGAGAGAGAGAGAGAGAGAGAGAGAGAGAGAGAGAGAGAGAGCGTGGATGCGAGCATGACATGTAGTGCTGGTAGAGTGGATGGAGTACACCCTCGCTCCCCACCTACTCTTCATTACTCAGCCCTGTACTGAGCCTACTTGAGCACCCTCACTCCTGTACCTCAACAAGGAGGCCCAAGGGTCGGGAGACCAGAGTTTTAGTCACACTCTTTTTAAGCTATTTGTATTAATTCCAAAGTGGTTTTGACAATGCTTCCACAGCCAGCACTGTGACCTGCGATGTTTCTTGCTAACAACCAGAAGGAAAGTGGCTTACGCGACGGTCTGGAGTTTTGAGACTCTCTGACCGCGGGTTCGAACCCCACCCGTGGTATGGTTTGAAAGTGAGATAGTTTGTAACTAGAAGAAATGTCTGAGATAGTTTCCTAGTAACTAGAAGAGAAACCTGAAATAGTTTGCTAGTAACTAGTAAGGAGTTTGAGATAGCTTGATAGCAACTAGTAGGGAAATCTGAGATAGTATGCAGGCAACTAGTTTGTTTCTACAACAAAGACGAGCCTAAAAGAATACAAAATACCACCTTACTCACTCTTGCCATTATGCATCCACACAACTGTGTCATTTCTATATATACTCCGATATGGAAAACGTTAGGAAATTAAAATTTCATCGGAGTATAAAACAAATTCCAACCACACAATAGAGCGAAAAACTAATGTCAAAGACCTGGGAGTGATCATGTCAGAGGATCTCACCTTCAAGGACCATAACACTGTAGCAATCGCATCTGCTAGAAAAATGACAGGATGGATAATGAGAACCTTCAAAACCAGGGATGCCAAGCCCATAATGACACTTTTCAGGTCCCTTGTTCTATCTAGGTTGGAATATTGCTGCACACTAACTGCACCTTTCAAGGCAGGTGAAATTGCTGACCTAGAAAATGTACAGAGAACCTTCACGGCACGCATAACTGCGATAAACCACCTCAATTACTGGGAACGCTTGAAGTTCCTAAATCTGTACTCCCTAGAACGCAGGCGGGAGAGATACATTATTATATACATTTGGAAAATCCTAGAGGGATTAGTACCAAACTTTCACACGAAAATCACTCCCTACGAAAGCAAAAGCAGGGGTGCCACTAGCACGTTAAGAGACAACGCAATAAGTGTGAGGGGCCCAACTGCCTCCCAGCTTACATAAGGGGAATTACCAATAGACCCCTGGCTGTCTTCAAGCAGGCACTGACAGGCACCTAAAGTCGGTACCTGACCAGCCAGGCTGTGGTTCGTACGTTGGACTTCGTGCGGCCAGCAGTAACAGCCTGGTTGATCAGGCCTTGATCCACCATGAGGCCTGGTCACAGACCGGGCCGCGGGGGCGTTGACCCCTGGAACTCTCTCCAGGTAAACTCCAGGTAAACATTGACGCGTGTTACGTTGTGGTATATAATTTCTCCCTGTGACGGACCAGTAAGACAGCACGTCTCAAAAAAAAAAAATGATTAGACCTCCCGTCAAGAAGTATTTTTTTGTATGAATTTCTCCAAGCGAAAGAGCCCGTTGTGTCATTGTGATAACCCACCAAAAATTTCATTACTGATACACCCTTTCCGCTTGACTTGTGTAAACTCTGATCTTACTCTTAAAGTAAATCAATATTTTTTTTATTAAACTTCATTTATAATCAGCGTTCCTGCGAAATTCGTAATGTCAACTCTACTGTCTGTGAGGTGTAATATTTTGTTCTCAGCTAAATACCATAGTTATTGCTACTGTTGTCATTTTTGCTTATTTTTTTTTGTTTTCTGCTGATAATAATAATAATAATAGAAACCTCGTCGGAATAAATAATAATAATAATAATAATAATAATAATAATAATAATAATAATAATAATAATAATATTATTATTATTATTATTATTATTATTATTATTCCGACGAGGTTTCTTTGCGTTATTCGCTAATTTTTTTTTCGTTCTCTTAACTTTCATTTTTATCTTGCAAATGCCTCGTCCTATCGTCTTCAAAATTTTTAGTGCTGATATAAAGGGGAAACAGTTCATGTAACTATTAGTGTATGTGGATGTACTCACCCATATGTGCTTACCTATATGTAGTTGCAGGGGTAGATTCACAGCTGGCCACGCTGGTCACTACTAGATCCTCTCTCTCCCTGCTCCAATAGCCCTACCGTACCTCTTCTTAAAGCTATGCATGGATCCTGCCTCTACCACTCCACTCTTCAAATTGTTCCACTTCGTCCGTGTGTGACATCCCTTTGACTCATTGGTCTCTAGCTTCCAGTTGTGTCCATTGTTTCTGTGTTACTTCTCTTATAACATCCTGTCACTATCTAATGTCAATCTCCTGTCATGATATTTTGTTCTCGTAATATCATGTCTCTACTGGACTCTTTTTCTTCCAGTTTTGTTAGTACAATTTCCCTCAATAATATATATATTAATAAACAGACCTGAGTTGTGAACTAACTATATCAATGAAACCTTTGCACTTTTCTAGTTTCTTTACTGTTGACCAGGTTGGCGTTTCCAGACTGGTGCTGCATATTCTAGTATGGGCCTGACGTCACGATACAGTGTCTTGAAATTCTTGTTAATAAGGAACGTTCATAATCTTAGGTTTGCCAGTCGCCCATATGTGCACCAGTTATCTGGTTGATGGTGTGCCTTCGGAGACGTGCTTAGATCGTCTATACTCACTCCAAGTGTCTTTCTTCCTTGCCGAGGCTTGTAGCCTTTGTCTGTGTGTGTGTGTGTGTGTGTGTGTGTGTGTGTGTGTGTGTGTGTGTGTGTGTGTGTGTGTGTGTGTGTGTTATTAGTGTGATAAACATTCGTTATTGTGTCATAGCTTCAAAAATCCTCCTCCGGTCGATTGTATAGGTGTAATTTCTTTAGGATTCCATACAATAGCTGGAAATGCATCTTCAGGTAGGCTGTAAACTATCAGTGCTGATGTGTTTTTCCTCAAGAAAAAAACTTCTCCTTGATTGTGAGTTGTGTAAGTGTTTAATTTGCATTATTGTTAAACACATTGATTTCCTTGAAATAACTAGAAAATGGCTATTTTGATCAGGAAAAAATGGTCAGCATGTTTGGCACTATTGGGTCATCCTAGGTTAAATTTGCATAATGTACCTTTTATGTGCCCATAACATCTGTGTGTTTTCAAGACCTTATTATTATTATTATTATTATTATTATTATTATTATTATTATTATTATTATTATTATTATTATTATTATTATTATTAATTATTTTAGCGGTTAATACCATCCTGCCGACTATGATACGAAAGCTCACTCCACAGACAATAATGCTATGCATCCTCCTACAAGCCAAACTCTAAAAAAAAAATACCTGCTTCAAGAAATTCTTCCAAATTTAGAGACAAAATTTCCCGAAATATTGTAAACTTGGGGATTCTGAAGACTGTGTGCTAACAACTGAAGAGAGACATCAGCTAACACCTTCGATTCACACATTATGTAGAAAGCAAATGACTGTCGATAACTTAAGGTAAATGGACACGAATACATTCACTTAGGGCACATTTGTTGACAACGTTTCGGTCCTGGGATCTAGATCACTTCAAATACTCATGTATTTGAAGTGATCAAGGCTTAATGACCGAAACGTTTTTAGTAAATGTGACCTAAAAAGAATGCAATCATGTACATTTCCCTCACTCATATTTACTTATAAGTGATGCTGGTTGTATTTTATTCGTCAAGAAACGAGACAGTGTTTCCTGACACGAGTCTTACTCGTAAGATAACCTGTTAACTGAAGCTTTTGGTCATATGACTGAGACCGTCCTCTGGCTTTCTGGTCAAACCTGTAACAGAAAAAAATAAAGATCACTCCCCTTGTTGTGTTGGTATTTAATGTTTAAATAATTGATTGTTCCGTGTTTTTTTAATTTGTACATGACTGGCGTTCTATGCATTGTAGTTCATAACTAACTGACATCATATTTGTTGTAGCTAACATATGGCTGATACAATATTTAACTAGTGACTGATGTATGAACATTACTGCCAGCAGAAGGGGAGTATCCACCCAGTTGGGGACATGTATATCGTATATTGACTGGCATCTAACAATAAATATTTTAGCTCCAGTACACTAATTATAACACAAGACAAAGGGAGAGAGAGCTAGTACAAGCGGGAATGTGCGTCACCTCATGGTAGGCGACACGACGATGGCGCTGCTAGGATGGAACAATTCAGGATACCATGGTACAAGATGACGAAAAGTAGTGGAAGAGGCGCATACTGCTATCACTTTAGGACATGAGGAATTAAGACACATGTGCAACACCTGGGGTATCTTTACTGAAAGACGTTTGCCAACCAGTGGCTTTTAGGATTCAGTAAAAAGATGAAATGCGAAGACAGTAATGCCTCATCCTGTCG
Organism: Cherax destructor; assembly: GCA_009830355.1. NCBI lineage: Eukaryota > Metazoa > Arthropoda > Malacostraca > Decapoda > Parastacidae > Cherax > Cherax destructor. The sequence goes on along the minus strand of WNWK01000180.1, from coordinate 195,537 downwards.
TTATTGTATTCCATTAATGTAATGATACTTTATGACGTGTGCAACGGAAACTTTGCTTCCTGGGACCTTGGAGTGATTACCACTCAGGTCTGAAGAAACACATTTTCTCTTTCTGTTGTAGTAAGACTTTCCCTTCAAGGAGTGAGGTACCTGCATGCCGGTGAGAGGTTCCTCAGTGAGGTACCTGCATGCCGGTGAGAGGTTCCTCCTATCATACCTGATTAACTTAGGCGCTGTTTTTCTAGTGCTTCCCCGTGATGATGATAGTATTGCAGTTAGAATGTGAAATAAGTATAATAATTCAAAAGATTACATACACTGAGTGTGTTTCTCAGTGTATACACATTCACAGGTGTGTATTTCTTAGTGTATGCACATTCAAAGGAGTATACAGTTGTGTATATTCAATGAGAGGTGTGTATCTCTCAATGTACACTGAGAGGTGTGTATCCCTCAGTGTATATAAACAGACATTAATTTCATCGCTGTTTTAGGAAGTGAAGAGTCCTTGACCTGGGATGAACAGGTTACATGCAGACTTAATGACCCCGTGTAATCGACAGGCATTAATTCCAATTAACTAACCAAGTCAAATAAAGCCGAGAGAGAGAGAGGTTAAGAAGGACCGAAATATCGTCTATGTTTCATCTTCATCTGCGATATTATTATTATCATTATTATTATTATCATTATATTGAAGTGAAAGCACGATACCCATAGGGATCATTCAGCAGCTGGGGAATGGGAAGTAATCGGGTATGATCAGAGGAAAGGAAGAGTAGTTCGATTTCCATCCATCAAGAACCCTTCAGCATCGGAGAAACAATATCCTCAAGGGTGGAGGATAAGACACTTGTGCAGGATTTTGGAACGTTTCGCCAGGCAGTGGCTTCGTTAGTCAGTCCCTCAGCTTAACTGAGAGACTGACCACCTCAAACTTTCCTATATTTCCACCGTTCTTCTTTGTACTGGGCTGATGAAGCCACTGCCTGGAGAAACGTTTCCTTAGTTAAGATTGCAGAATGTTGCACAAGTGTCTCATTCTTCAACTTGTCGGTTTTCTAAGCCACTCATCACATTCTCAAGTGTGTCTCTGTTCTCTCTGAGTGTCTGCACGAAATATTTATTAAAATATGGAGAGGACTTAATTACATTTTTTATTAATGTAATATTGTTATATTGTAATTACATTTCTATAAATTACTTTCTGTTGTGATAGTGTTATTTTGTCGTTATTAAGTTATATTAGTTGTATGCTGCCACCTGTAGCGTTCTTTCTATTTATTAAATGTTTTTCAGTGTTTAGTGGAATCATCAGCAAATTAAAAAATATATATATATAATAGTTTGATGGAGAAGTTGACTGGACAGAGTTGGAAAGTATTTCTCATTTACATACTTCTGCTCTAAATATTAACAGTTCTAGAGGTGGTACCTCCATATATATATATATATATATATTATATATATATATATATATATATATATATATATATATATATATATTAACATCGGCGTTTACCAAGGCGTGACCCTACAAAGAAAAACTTTCATCATCATTCACTCAATCACTGTCTTGCCAGAGGCGTGCTTACACTACAGCTACAAAACTGCAACATTAACACCCCTTCTTCAGAGTGCCGGCACTGTACTTCCCATCTCCAGGAATCAAGTCCGGCCTGCCGGTTACCCTGAATCCCTTCATAAATGTTACCTTGCCTACACTCAAACAGCACGTCAAGTCCTAAAAAACATTTGTCTCCATTCGCTCCTATCTAACACGCTCACGCACGTTTGCTGGAAGTCCAAGCCCCTTGCACACAAAACCTCCTTTACCCCTCCCTCCAACCTTTTCTAGGCCGACCCCTACCCCGCCTTCCCTCCACTACAGATTTATACACACTCGAAGTCATTCGATTTTGCTCCATCCTTTCTATATGTCCAAACCATCTCAACAACCTCTCCTCAGCTCTCTGGATAATAGTTTTGGTAATCCCACATCTCCTAATCTCCAAACTACGGATTCTATGCATTATATTCACACCACACATTGCCCTCAGACACGACATCTCCATTGCCTCCAGCCTTCTCCTTGTTGCAACATTCACAACCCATGTCTCACACCCATACAAGAGTGTTGGTATAACTATACTCTCATACATTCCCCTCTTTGCTTTCATGGACAAAGTTCTCTGTCTCCACAAGCTCCTCAGTGCACCACTCACCTTTTTCCCCTCGTTAATTCTATGATTCACCTCATCCTTCATATACCCATCTGCTGACACATCCACTCCCAAATATCTGAACACATTCGCCTCCTAAATACTCTCTCCCTCCAATCTGATATCCAATCTTCCATCTATTTTTTTGTTATCCTCATCACCTTACTCTTTCCTATATTCACTTTTAATTTCCTTCTTTTACATACCCTACCAAACTCATCCACCAACCTCTGCAGCTTCTCTTTAGAATCCCCCAAAAGCACAGTGTCATCAGCAAAGAGCAACTGTGACAACTCCCACTTTGTGTTAGATTCTTTATATTTTAACCCCACACCTCTTGCCAACACCCGAGCATTCACTTCTCTTACAACTCCATCTATAAATATATTAAACAACTACAGTGACATCACACATCCCTGTCTAAGGCCTACTTTTACTGGGAAAAATCTACCTCTCGCCTACATACTATAACCTGTGCCTCACTATCCTCATAAAAACTTTTCACCGCTTTCAATAACCTACCTCCTATTCCATACATTTGCAACATCTGCCACATTGCCCCTCTTTCCACCCTATCATATGCCTTTTCCAAATCCATAAATGCCACAAACACCTCTTTACCCTTATCTAAATATTGTTCACCTATATGTTTCACTGCAAACACTTGGTCCACACACCCCCTACCCTTCCTAAAGCCTCCTTGTTCATCTTCTATCCTGCTCTCCGTCTTACTCCTAATTCTTTTAATAATAATTCTACAATACACTTTACCAGGTACACTCAACAGACTTATTCCCCTATAACTTTTACACTCTCTTTTGTCCCCTTTGCCTTTAAACAAAGGAATTATGCATGTTCTCTGCCAATCCCTAGGTACCTTACCCTCTTCCATACATTTATTAAATAAAAACACTAACCACTCTAAAACTATATCCCCACCTTCCTTTAACATTTCTATCTTTATCCCATCAATCTCTGCTGTTTTACCCCCTTTCATTCTACTCACTGCCTCACGAACTTCCCCCACACTCACAACTGGTTCTTCCTCACTCCTATAAGATGCTATTCCTCCTTGCCCTATACACGAACTCACAGCTTCCCTATCTTCATCAACATTTAACAATTCCTCAAAATATTCCCTCCATCTTCCGATACCTCTAACTCTCCATTTAATAACTCTCCTCTCCTATTTTTAACTGACAAATCCATTCTTTCCCTAGGTTTTCTCAACTTGTTAATCTCACTCCAAAACTTTTTCTCATTTTCAACAGAATTTGTTGATAAAATCTCACCCACCCATTTGCTCTCTTTTTACACAGCTTTACCACTCTCTTAACCTCTTTTTTTCTCTCCATATACTCCTCCCTCCTTGCATCACTTCTACTTTGTAAAAACCTCTCATATGCTAACTTTTTCTCTCTTACTACTCTCTTTACATTATCATTCCACCAATCGCTCTTCTTCCCTCCCGCATCCACTTTCCTATAACCACAAACTTCTGCTGAACACTCTAGCACTATATTCTTAAACTTACCCCATACCTCTTCTACCCCACTGATTATACTCTCACTAGCCCATCTATCCTCCAACAGTTGTTTATATCTTACCCTAACCGCCTCCTCCTTTAGTTTATAAATATTCACTTCTCTCTTACTTACTGTTTCCATTCTCCTTGTATCCCATCTACCTTTTACTCTCACTGTAGCTACAACTAAAAAGTGATCTGATATATCTGTGGCCCCTCTATAAACATGTACATCCTGAAGTCTACCCAACAGTCTTTTATATCTCTCTCTCTCTCTCTCTCTCCACTCTCTCTCTTTCTCTCTCTCTACACACACACACACAGACACATACACAAAAAATATATATATATAATCGAACATCGCATACACTAAACTATATATATATATATATATATATATATATATATATATATATATATATATATATATATATATATATATATATATATATTGTTTTTGTGTATGCGTGTTCGTTGTGTGTGTGAGAGAGAGAGTTGGTGTTCTTGATTGAAAGTACAAAGGGTCATCTCTTCTCCGGTCATGCATTGCTTTTCTCTGTCCTCTTTTGACGACATTCCTACAGCTCCTGTTTTTTTTTCTTCTTTAACAGGGAGTTTACGACCTCCTTTCCCCTAGGCATTCTTGTCTCAATGTTTTTCCTAACGCGTCGCAGTGCGTCGCAATCGTTGGCTTGGTGTGTCTCGTTCGTGCTAGGTAGCCGTCGCTGTTTTGTCCTCCTCTGAACTTATTGTCAACTAAATACCAGTGTACCCTTCCTTGTCCCTTCCTCACCCCGCTCTATACTCTGGTGTGTCTCACCCCTCTCATTGTATCCCTATTCACTCCTCACCTTCACTCTAGCCTCATCCATTCCTCACCCCCTCACTGTACCCTCGTGCATGTTTTATTTCCCCTTCTCACAGTGTCATCATCTGTTTTTCACTCTTCACTGTGTCCTAGTCTATTTCTCAACCTTCACTACGTTCTCATTCATCTCTCACCCCTCCATCGCTCATTCCTCACCTCTCAGTGTTCCCTCCTCCATCCCTCACTGTGTCATCATTCACCCCTACTTCCTCATCCACTCTTCACACCTCTCTGTGTAATGATCCGTTCATCATCTCTTGATGTGTCCACATGACTTCCTCACTCCTCACCGTGGACTCATTCACGTCTAATGTTCTCCATTGTCTCACGTTACTCCATGTTGCAGGTCTTCTCCCCGAATCATAGTCATGGTTTTTTTTTTCCACACTTCTGCTGCTACTGGACTTGACCTGTCGTTTAACGCTCTTAACTCTTGCATCGCTCCCCTAACTCTTACTTCACGCCCCTACCTCTTGTCTCACGCCCCTATCTCCTGCCTCATGTCTCCTTTTGAATAAATAGTTTAGAAAACCCGACAAGTTGATAAATGAGACACTTGTGCAACCTTTGGGTTATCTTTATTGTGGAAACGTTTCAGCGTCCAGTGGCTTCTTCAGTCCTTACTCACACCTCGGACTCGTATCTCTTGCATCACGCCCCCACCTCTTGCCTTAGTCTCTTATAGCTTGTCTCACGTTCCTATCTAATGCCTCATACCACTATCTCTTACCTCAGTCCTTTAAGTCTTGCCTCACGTCCGCACCTTCTGTCCTTACCAATTACTTCACTGCCACTTGAGCTTCGACCCTCTCACCCGTTTCTCGTCAGCCCTCCCTCCTACCTTCCATTTCTGTCCCTTCATAGAACGGAAGCCAGTGCTTCGTGCTCTCGACATGTACCTGACAAGACATATCTCATCCCC
>WNWK01000180.1:150000-185000 GCA_009830355.1 Cherax destructor | reverse complement strand
CAACTTGGAGAGTACGTACAGTCAGAGACAGGCAGACAGACAGACAGACACACACACACACACACACACACACACACACACACACACACACACACACACACACACACACAGAAAAGAGGCACTAAACTATAGACCGGTGTTACTTACATGTATAGTGTGCAAAGTCCTGGAGAAAATCATCAGGAAAAGAATGGTGGAGCACCTCGAGCTGAACAGGTTAATAAACACCAGACAGCACGGATTCCGGGAAGGCAAATCCTGTGTAACAAACCTCCTAGAGTTCTATGATAAAGTAACAAGGTAAGGCAAGAGAGAGAAGGTGGGTTGATTGCATTTTCCTGGACTGCAGGAAGGCCTTGACACAGTTCCTCACATGAGATTAGTAAAAAGTTGGAAGAACAAGCATGTATAACAGGAAGGGCACTGGAATGGATCAGGGAATACCTCACAGGGAGGCAACAACGGGTCATGGTGCGTGATGAGGTATCACAGTGGGCGCCTGTGACGAGCGGGGTACCGCAGGGGTCAGTCCTAGGACCAGTGTTATTCTTGGTATATGTAAACGACATGACGGATGGGATAGACTCAGAAGTGTCTCTGTTCGCAGATGATGTGAAATTAATGAGGAGAATCACATCGGAAGAGGACCAAGCAGGACTTCAAACAGACCTGGACAAGCTTGACATCTGGTCAGCAACTGGCTTCTCGAATTCAATCCCACCAAATGCAAAGTCATGAAGATCGGAGAGGGACAAAGAAGACCGCTGACAGAGTACAGGCTAGGTGGACAAGGGCTACAAACCTCGGCAAAGGAGAAAGACCTTGGGGTGAGTATAACGCCAAGTACGTCTCCGGAGGCACACATCAACCAGATAATTGCGGCAGCATATGGGCGACTGGCAAACCTAAGATTAGCGTTCCGTTACCTAAACAAGGAATCGTTCAAGACACTGTACACCGTGTACGTCAGGCCCATACTAGAATATGCAGCACCAGTCTGGAACCCACACCTGGTCAAGCACGTAAAGAAACTAGAGAAAGTGCAAAGGTTTGCGACAAGGCTAGTTCCACAACTCAGGGGTCTGTCCTATGAAGAAAGGTTGAGGAAATAGGACTAACAACACTGGAGGAAAGAAGGGTCAGAGGAGACATGATAACGACATACAAAATACGCGGGGAATGACAAGGTAGATAGGGACAGGTGTTCCAGAGAGGAACACAGAAACAAGGGACACAACTGGAAGCTGAAGACTCAGATGAGTCAAAGGGATGTTAGGAAGCATTTCTTCAGCCACAGAGTAGTCAGGAAGTGGAATAGTCTAGAGAAAGATATAGTGGAGGCAGGAACCATACATAGTTTTAAGACGAGGTATGATAAAGCTCATGGAGCAGGGAGAGCAGAGACCCAGTAGCGGACAGCGAAGAGGCGGGGCCAGGAGCTGAGTCTCGACCCCTGCAACCAAATTAGGTGAGAGCGTGCCTAGTATGTTCTCTGTGAACTGAAGCAAGGATGCCTTTGGAGCATATGTTCCAGAAGATGAAGAGGTGGAGGAAGCTTGGAGACAGATAAGGCGATTGACTGAGGAAAAAGGAGGATTCGTAGCAATCCTCCTATGGAGAATTCTCAGGACTGCATCGAAGTGGTGACCAGCTGAATCGAAGATGAGGACTGCCGAAACGACATTCTGGCTAATGTAGGTCGACCTCTATCAACAACACGACACATTACAACATGGAAGGAAAGAACATTGTTCTTGTAGGGAAGAGCCAGATTAGGTTTTGGGATAGAACTTTTCGTTTGAAGGATAGGATTAGGAGACAGAGAGCTTGATTCCTGGAGCTGGGATGGAGGATATTGTTAGCTGTCTTGACTGCATTATGAATGGTAATGGGATCAATCCTACAGTACTATCTTTCTCCAGTGCTGGAGGCAATAATGTTGGCAAGCATAGAAGTAAGGATTTAATTTGCAGATATAGGGCGGCAATAGTCTTGATTAAGAAGACGGAAGGGAACTCTGTAATATGAGACCTTTTGCCAAGGAGAGCAGTTGGAAATAAATGGTTGTCCAGGGCATTTATTGTTAATTTCTGGCTGGACAGACACTAAGGATATTGCAGTACCACTTATTAACAATTAGGCAGAAATACCACGTATGCCAGGCATGGGGGAGGGGTTCATTTATCTAGGACCGGGGTGGTGGCATTAGCTAGCTCAGTAAAGCGAGCTGTTAGGGTTTTAAACTAGGAATATTTAGAGGTACGGGTTTTTATGAGGAAAGAATGAAATGTGGAGCTATACAATTTGATAGTGTGAATTGTCAGGGTTAGGATATTGTGGATTTGGGAGATGCCAATTATAAGAGGAATGAGGTAGGATTATTGGTTAAAATTGGATATTCAGTGATATTTGGTGGTAAGGAAACCAGCAAAGACAATGGAAAAGCGAGGATGAGTAGAGAAAAAATGTAGAACGGGTTATTCAGTATGTATTACACAAATAGTCGAAGTACCAAAAACATGTTGCACCAAATGAGATTAGTTGCATGTGTGGGTAAAATTCATGTATTTGCAATAACTGAGACATGATTTAATTTGGAAAGTCGGGACGTGCCTGCCGAATGCCAAATTCTGTTGTTCCACGTTGACAGACATAATGGAGAGGTGAAGTGACACTATATGTCCGAAAAACCTTGAATTACTACATAAAAACGTGTATAAGGACTGAAGGAACACTTGCAGAGTCTGACTGGGTAGAAATTTTAAAGGGACATGACAAATATATTATAGGTGTGATATACCATCCCTCAAACATGGATAGGCACCAAGGGAGACGTCTCTGGGAGGAAATGCTTAAGGCTTAAAGGCACGATAACGTAGTAATTCAAGGAAATATTAACTTTAGTCAAATTGAAATTCCTTAACTGGGAATCTAGAGTCAAGTGACTTCCTAAAGATAATTCAAGAATGTTTTTTAAAAGTTTATGGAAGAACCAACGAGGGGAAATAACCTACTTGATTAGGTTTTGCACACAAAAACCCTCTTTAACAATCTAGAGATTACAGAGGAATTCGACCACAAATCGATTACATTTAACATTTAATTGAAGCACGGTAGTAAAGATAATTCAGTAAGGGTTCCCGATCTTCTTTACCTTCGCATGGTTCAAGACTTTGAAGTTGAACACATTTCCAGGCTGAGGGACTGACCACCTCAGACTATTACTTCAAAGTTGATGGACTAATCACGTATGTAATAAACACACAACCCGCACATAGAAGAGAGGAGCTTACTACGACGTTCCGGTCCGACTTGGACCATTTACAAAGTCACGTATGTAAGCTTTACCTCTCCACCGTTTCTGCAGTCTCCATGTTGAATCACCTCTGTATTCGATAGATGAAGCCTACTGAGCAGGCGATACATTTCGGAATAAAAATACATAACTGTTACACATGTGTCTTACCAACTTGTTGGGATTGTATACAATTTTTATAATCTATATGAGGGTGTTTACCACCGTAGTTTTGATGAATCTGAAGCAGAGGCAACAATATATAGAAGCCTTGAGACTAGAGTGGACAATCATTTTAGTTAGAGAAGTCTGAATTTGAGAAGAACCTGGCTAAAATGGGCCAGTAGGCCTGCCACAGTGTTCCTCCATTCATATGCACTTATGTCAATAAAGATACCCAACTGCTGCACATGTGACTCACATACTTGACGGTATTGTATACTATAAATATAATGGTACTTCAAAGGGATCGAGGAGGTCAAACAAGCAAGTGAGTGCTAGTGCTTCCTACTTGGCTTTACCCGCCAGTCGTCCTCAGAGGCGGAAAAAATGGGATGGTAATTATACGCGAGAAATTCTTTATGGGTTTCGATATTCAGAGTTTAGTCTAATTAACATGTTCACGGGCGGCGCAGGAGGCTTAATTACTGGGAGAGGATTTTATGTGTGTGAGACTGTGGGAGGTTCCCCACTCATGGTGCACCCCGTCTCGTGCTGCACCCCCACTCATGCTGCACCCCCACTCATCCTCCTCCAACTCTCATGCTCACCCACCCCCCCAATCATGCTGCACTTCCAACACTCATGCTGCACCCCATCTCAACACTCATGCTGCACCCCCCCATCTCACTCGCTGCACCCACCACTCATCGCTGCCCCACTCATCCTCCTCCAACACTCATGCTGCACCCCCACTCATCCTCCTCCCACACTCGTGCTGCACCCCCACTCATCCTCTCCCCACTCTGCTGCACCCCACTGATCCCCCCACCTTCAACCACCCACACAGGACGCCCTCTCTCTGTTATCTTGTCTCTTTTATTTCTCTTCAACTTGTTCCTTCTCATTCCACCTCTTTCACCCTCCCTTTCTTCTTTGCCTTCCTTAATGACACCAAACATCGTCACTGGCTCACGGATCAACACACAGCAGAAACCTGGCTGCAAGGGTATTGTTTAATTGTCTCTGTTACCGAACGAAGATCGAGCTTCCACATCTTGTGCTGAATGACACAGTCGCTTAATAATAATAGCTTCGCATGAATCTGCTACTACTACTACTGATACTACTACTACTACTACTAATACTATACTACTAATTCTAATACTACTCATACTAATACTACTAATAAAAATAATCTTATTTAAGACCAGTTCTCGAGTACAATTCATCTGCGTGGAGCCCCAAGGTAGGGAAACATGGTCGAAATAGAGCAAGTGCAGCGAATAACCTGACCTGAGAAATAAAAGCTCTAATGGAAATTTTCAAGAACTTTAATAACTTCACTCCCGTAATCACAAACAGACGAATACTTACACACACACACACACACACACACACACACACACACACACACACACACACACACACACAAAGTGTACCATAAGTACATAAACAAATAACTAGAAAAAACACGTAACCCGCAACCTGGTCGTCAGTCGCCCTTACATCACAACTGTCAAGAGAATACGTTAATCTAGCAAACAGAACGTCATTCGGGTAACACACAAACATTCAGGACCTTCATTCAACATGCATCCAACCAGTTCTAAATTAAGCAGCGCGTACGTGGTGTCCTTTAATTAGAGAAGATTATGAAAGTTGAAACATAGGTCGCAAGGAGATAAGGAATCGAAGCTGATGGACCCGGGCTCTGCCCAGGGGCGGGTGGAGACGTTGGGCCAGGATTCTCAGCTCTGCCTTCACATTAAGCTGTGTGATACTTTGCGGATTTAGCTTTTCCCTGTGAATTGCTTAACAATAATATTGTGTCCCACGCTCAGCATTTTTTGTTATATATATTGGTGAGAATATTTTTTATTCGTCATTTTTTCAGCGTTGTATCACCTCAACTATTTAGTTCTTCTTCCTAATAAATAAAATAAACCTAACAATACGTAAATAGAGCCAAAGGCAGTCATATAACCTACCCCCACCTGTTATATGTATATATTCAGGAATGTCACAGCAATTCACAATACACAAAAGTAATCACAGTGAAGTATCAGGTTGCAGAGAGCGAGGCTGGAGGTAAACAGAGAGACGTGGAGTCATGCTGGTGTCCACACGACGGACCAATGAACGTGCACCATTGTGGCAGGTGCTGACGGTGACCTCAGCCACCTGAAGGTGGCTCAGCCTCCAGGAAGACCCGTCTTCTCATCCCTTTCAAGGGAATCGAATGCCTTGATGCCTAATGAAGGGCTCTTGATGTAGAGAACTAAAGCTGAATCAGAACTGATTACCTCCTATTTCCCCTGCACAGTATGATTCATACGGCCTTTACACGTGAATAATAATTAGACAGAACAGCGTTTTGTTTGTCCTTTCCCTGACAACACTGGTTCTGCTGTGTCCCAGCCATCCTCTCCGGCACAAGTTCCCACCACTGTCAAAAATCATAATGTCCAGGGAAGCGCATAAATCTCCATTCGTCGAGCCAAAACTTCCCTACATGGCGGCGACGCCAGCACCAACTTCCCAAGTTAGACGGTCTGCCGGGGAAACTCTCTCTCTCTCTCTCTCTCTCTCTCTCTCTCTCTCTCTCTCTCTCTCTCTCTTCTCTCTCACACACACACACACACACACACGGGGCCAGGAGCCGTGAATCGATCCCTGCAACCACAAATAGGTGAGTACACACACAAACCTACACAAGTGTCTAAGTGACAAGTGCCTTGGACAAACTGGTAACTAACCTATCTTCTCTCTTAAGAAATTAGCATGGATTTCTTATTAAAAGATAAAGACGAAAATATATGCTAGAATTTTTCGGTTGTATATATCAAAACTGACATAAAAATCCCCCTTTCCCCACATATCATACTGTACTTCAATATCCAATAAGCCTTCAGCAAGGTACCGTACTAAAGATTGGGCAAAATAATAAAAAAAAGCTTTAACAGACTCCGTCTTGTTAAATCGGCCCTAACATAAATGTCAGTCCCGATTGTTTCCGTAAATGCTACTCCTACCAGTATATTGCCAGATGTAATGTGTAACACAGGCGGCTTGACCTGACCTTCGCAGTCTCCCACTGCACTGATCTTAATATTGACTATCTGTATTCCTAGTCACTCGAGAGATTTGCTTATTGCCCAGGACGGACCTAAACGTTATCTAGTTTTCATTTAAAGTTTTGGTTTAGTCGTAATTTAGTACGACTTGTAGCGATAATTGCTGTGTCATATTTCACTCCTACGATATTAAAGTAATTGAAGTTGAATTCAATAGTAACAACCACAAAACCTTTGCCCCATCCCACACACACACACACACACACGCGCACACACAATCACAATCTTACACTTACTTTCAAAGAGCATTCGAGAGGATTAGAGGGACAAGAAGGATCATGCAAGTTCGCTTTCTCCTTTCAAATGTCAGAGGTAATGCATGTATATTAGATATTCTAAAGGGTTGCTGGTTATATTGTTTAGGCAGTGTACAAGGTGTTGTCTATTCTCAGATATCTTGTGGGGATGTATTCGCGTGTTCCTGTATTCATGCTCTTATTGTTTCTTATACACAAAAAAGACATAACTTAATAAACATTGTTGTAATACTCCTCTGTATACCGTTTCCCAACAATTTTCTTCTCAATAGCGCTTTCTGACATAAAGAAATAAACTTAATTTTGAATAGTCATCGGTGAAAAATTCGCACAACATCGGGTAGAGCGGCAGACAAAACCCCAACACATTTCAGCCTTCATATCTACACGGATTTATATCGATAACAAGTTTACACGGCTCGGCGTCGGCTACAGCAGCAGCAGCAGCAGCAGCAGCAGCAATAACAGGTGAACACATTCCTCTGCGGCGCTGTTTGTTTTACCTTCCCGGGGCTTGTGATCCGGTGGCTGAATTGTCCGCTTGATTGGATGCTGGTGTATTGGGGGTCAAGCCTTGCAACCCTCGCTGCCTGATGGAGGTATTGTCACGGGGCTGCCCACCCTTGCATTATTTTCCACGGGGCGCTCGGCGGAGGGGATAATGATGAAGTGATGAGGATTTTCTTGCCTCTTGATTCTCGACTGGACGAAAGTTATGGCGTTATGGTGGTGACATATAGTGATGCTCTGATATAATATTCAGATGGTCATGCCCTAATTTTATCATGATTAGATATTCTTATTTTATTGAGTTTTGATTCTTGATATATATACTATATATATATATATATATATATATATATATATATATATATATATATATATATATATAATGGTGCTACAGAATGACTGACTACGAGTGAACCGAAAGCGTGTGTCATTTAACACAAGAAAGTGTGGAGACTTGATCCTCCGTCCACCAATCGCGAGACGGATACCAAGTCTGGGTAACATTTTACGTATAGCTATCGTGAAAAGATCAATGAAACTTGAAATGGTTTCTCCCCTTAATTATTATTATTAAGGCAATAATCTTAATTAATCGATCTTATCAAGGAAAAGGAAAAATAAATTGAATCAGCGTTCCAAGAGCTATCTAGCCTACCTGTAATTATTTTTGATGAAAATTGCCTGTTAGGCAGATTATTTATGGGAATACTGTTATGTAGGTTACTACGCCTATAACATTTGCCACCAAAGTCTGAGTTTGAATATTCTCACCTTTCTGTCTCCTGTCCTCTTTCTCCGTCTTCATCAATTACGACAGTCCAACTTCCACATGCTAGCAGTAGATGGTATGTGAATACCGACGAGCTATAGATGATAAGGACACAAAAGCAAACAACGTCTCGCATGTACATAAAGCTGTTTTTCAAGTCAATAGAATATATCCAGGGTAAAGGAAATTATGTAGGTAGGAGGGAGGAGAGGTAAGTGGCTGTTGTAGTTCAACCTGACTCCTGGTCTTCAATGATAGGCTTCGTTTAGCAACGGTATTGTTAAGAGTTTGGGAATTTGTAGTTGTTTAATTTTCACATTTGCATGAAAGCAGCATTTTACGTGTTACTGAATTTTCCGAAATTAAAATTAAACTTCCCATGGCTATTAACAGTATGTAACATTCTTTTTTTTAATTGTGATTTTTGCAAGTTTCTTTGATAATTACGGTAAGCTGATTACAAATCTGGCACTGGTTTTGCCCAGGTATCAATAGTTTTTTTTTTTATAATTTTTCACATTTTCTGTGGATTTAAAACTACGTTTTCTTGTATTTTTATATATCCTAATTCTTACTTGAAACTAAAATTATATATAATGATAATTAGGTGGCTGCACTATGCATAGCTACTTTCTGTGTCTATGAGGCAGCAGAGAGAAGTTGATCAATCCTGTCAGGGAGAGAATGGTCTGCCAGAGAAGAAGTAATTCCTGATGCAGTGTCCGTATTAAGAGTCTTGTTCAAGCAGACAAGATATTGTTGTTACCACTTCGCATAAAGCTGGCGATTCTGGAGCAGTTGAACAAAGCTTTGGATTATGAAAGCGACGTCTTGCAACACGTGCACCTCATGTTGCCAAGATTGTCTGACATCGAAGAGAAAGCTTGGTGTATTTTCTGGTCCTTAGACTAGGCTGATATTACTAAGTAAAGAGCTGAATGATAACAGTATTTCGGCGACAACAAGAACCGGTTGAAAATATAATTGAATAGTTTAAAAGACTAAGTTGCAGAATGCAACTGAAACTACACTCTTTATACCTGCATTTAATCTCTTCAAATCAAATTTGAGAGATGCGAGTGAAAAGAATGGAGAAGAAGTATCAATAGAGATAGGATGAAAGGCATGATGAGGTACTACATCGGAGGTTGGATTCGAGAAGAACCCGAAGAAAATAAGAAAAAATATCGTTCAAATCCATATTTATTAATTTCAATATACACAAATAACCCGCGCAAATGAGAAAAAAATATTATGATGACGTTTCGATCCGACTTGCACCATAAACTAGTGACACACAAGCAAACCGAGAGTAACCCTGTAGCTCGGGAACCAAGAATGCGAGGGGACAGACAAAGAGATGATTATAAAACATGTTCTGACCTGTCACAGTGAAACAAGTCTCAACTCGATCACTTCAGTCAGTACGAGTGGACGAGTTCCACAAGGAGTGTAGTTCGTCCTGTGAGAATTTGTCGCTCGATGACCTTGATCTGAAATGTAAATCTGTAAACAAAACACAAATAACCAGCACATGTGAAAAGAGGAGCTTACGACGACGTTTCGGTCCGACTTGAACCATTTACAAAATCACTTTTTTTTAATGGTCCATGTCGAACCGAAACGTCGTCGTAAGTTTCTCTCTCCAATGTGCTAATTATTTGTGTTTTGTTTTCAGATTTACATTTCAGATCAAGGTCATCGAGCGACAAATTCATACCAGACGAATTACACTGTTTATCGAACACTGTTTTCTTTTTTTCTTTTTTATTATTCTTTGTGTGTGCTCTGCTGATACTTATTCCGAAAATGATCCCGATTTCTGCTGAGCATCAACAGTTACATCACAAATTAGTAATCAATGTTTTCATCGCATCATGACAGATACAAAATATGTATTTAAATATATTGAGCAATGTAGTTACCGTATTGTGTTTTTCTGTTCTTCTGAAAACAAAGTCCGAATTACGCTTGACCTTTTCGTCTAACTTTTGTGGACGAAAGCTAGACACATCCCATGTTCTCGATCTCTTCCTCTGACCTTTGTGGAGGATACACTGGAAATATCAAGGGCTTTTGACCTCATCATCTGACCTTCGTAGAGTAAAACTGGACACTTCTGATGATCTTGACCTACATACTCTGACGTGTTCATTGAGACGTGTTTGAAGGCTTAGTTCTGTTTCACCAACGTATATCTTTTCACAGCCTACGCAAGGGAATGTTAAACACCAGCATTGACTAGGTCAATGTTCTTCACTATGATCCTGTTCGTGTGCTTCTCGGATGATAGAAAGCGGAACGTTTGTTGTAATACAAATATGGCTTCAAAATACCTGCGAGAAAAACCTATAAAAAACGGCTTCGTAGTAACATCAGAATATGTATATTATCGAATACTGCTTAAAAGGGTATTAATATATATATATATATATATATATATATATATATATATATATATATATATATATATATATATATATATGTCGTGCCAAATAGGTAAAACTTGCTATTTTGGCTTAAATAGCAATGCTCTTCTTGCCGAATAAGGCAAGCGAAAACTTGTGTATGCAATAATTTCTCAAAAATTATTCTGAACCTAACGAAAAAAAAATATATTTCATTGTGTTTGTTTATTAGTAAATTATTGTATTTTTTTATTAACACATCAGCCGTCTCCCAGCAAAGCAGGGTGGCCCATCACTGTCTTGCCAGAGGCGCGCTTACACTACAGTTATAAAACTGCAATATTAACACCCCTCCTTCAGAGGCAAGACACTGTACTTCTCATCTCCAGGACTCAAGACCGGCCTGCCAGTTTCCCTGAATCCCTTTATAAATGTTACCTTGCTCACACTCCAACAGCACGGCAAGTCCTAAAAACCATTTGTCTCCATTCGCTCCTATGTAACACGCTCACGGAAGCTTGCTGGAAGTCCAAGCCCCTTGCACACAAAACCTCCTTTACCCCTTCCCTCCAACTTTTTCTAGGCCAACCCCTACCCTGCCTTCCCTCCATTACAGATGTATACACTCGATGTCATTCTATTTTGTTCCATCCTCTCTACATGTCAGATCCACCTCAACAACCCCTTCTCAGCCTTCTGGATAATAGTTTTGGTAATCCTGCACCTCCTCCTAATTTCCAAACTACGAATTCTCAGCATTATATTCACACCACACATTACTCTCAGACATGACATCTCCACTGCCTCCAGCCTTCTCCTTGTTGCAACATTCACCAACCATGCTTCACACCTATATAAGAGCATTGGTATAACTATACTCTCATACATTCCCCTCTTTGCTTCCATGGACAAAGTTCTTTGTCTCCACAGACTCCTCAGTGCATCACTCACCTTTTTCCCCCTCATCAATTCCATGATTCACCTCATCATTCATAGACCCATCTGCTGACACGTCCACTCCTAAATATCTGAAGACATTCACCTCCTCCATACTCTCTCCCTCCAATCTGATATAAAATCTTTCGTCACCTAATTTTTTTGTTATCCTCATCACATTACTCTTTCCTATATTCACTTTTAATTTTCTTCTTTTACATACCCTACCAAACTCATCCACCAACCTCTGCAACTTCTCTTCAGAATCCCCCAAAAGCACAGTGTCAACAGCAAAGAACAACTGTGACAACTCCCACTTTGTGTTAGATTCTTTATCTTTTAACCCCACACATCTTGCCAACACCCGAGCATTCACTTCTCTTACAACCCCATCTATAAATATATTGAACAACCACGGTGACATCATACATCCTTGTCTAAGGCCTACTTTTACTGTGAAATAATCTCCCTCTCTTCTACATACTTTAACCTGAGCCTCACTATCCTCGCAAAAACTCTTCACTGATTTCAATAACCTACCTCCCATTCCATACATTTGCAACGTCTGCCACATTGCGCCCCTATCCACCCTGTCATATACCTTTTCCAAATCTATAAATGCCACAAAAACCTCTTTACCCTTATCTAAATACTCTTCATCTATATGTTTCACTGTAAACACTTGGTGGTCTACACACCCCCTACCTTTCCTAAAGCTTCCTTGGTCATCTGCTATCTTACTCTCCGTCTTACTCTTAATTCTTTCAATAATAACTCTACCATACACTTTACCAGGTATACTCAACAAACCTATTCCCCTATAATTTTTGCATTTTCTTTTGTCCCCTTTGCCTTTATACAAAGGAACTATGCATGCTCTCTGCCAATCCCTAGGTACCTTACCCTCTTAGATACATTTATTAAATAAAACCACCAATCACTCCAAAACTATATCCCCACCTGCTTTTAACATTTCTATCTTTATCGAATCAATCCCTGCAGCCTTACCCCCTTTCATTCTACCACTGCCTCACGAACTTTCCCCACACTCACAACTGGCTCTTCCTCACTCCTATAAGATAATATTCCTCCTTGCCCTATACACGAAATCACAGCTTCCCTATCTTCATCAACATTTAACAATTCATCAAAATATTCCCTCCATCTTCCCCATACCTCTAACTCTCCATTTAATAAATCTCCTCTCCTATTTTTAACTATCAAATCCATTCGTTCCCTAGGCTTCGTCAACTTATTAATCTCACTCCAAAACTTTTTCTCATCATCAACAAAATTTGTTGATAACATCCCACCCACTCTCTCATTTGCTCTCTTTTTACATTACTTCACCACTCTCTTAACCTCTCTTTTTCTCTCCATATACTCCTCCCTCCTTGCATCACTTCTACTTTGTAAAAACCTCTCATATGTTAACTCTTTCTCCCTTACATCATTCCACAAATTGCTCTTCTTTCCTCCCGCACCCACTTTCCTATAACAACAAACTTCTGCTGAACACTCTAAGACTACATTCTTAAACCTACCCCATACATCTTCGACAAGATTGTCTATACTCTCACTAGCACATCTATCCTCGAATAGTTGTTTATATCTTACCCTAACTGCCTCCTCCTTTAGTTTATAAACCTTCACCTCTCTCGTACTTGCTACTTCCATTTTCCTTGTATCCCATCTACGTTATACTCTCACTGTACTTACAACTAAAAATTGATCTGATATATCTGTGGCTCCTCTATAAACGTGTACATCCTGAAGTCTACTCAACAGGCTTTTATCTACCAATACGTAGTCCAGCAAACTACTGCCATTACGCCCTACATCATATCTTATATACTTATTTATCCTCTTTTTCTTAAAATGTGTATTAACTATAACCAAACCCCTTTCTATACAAAGTTCAATCAAATGTTCCCCAAACTTACCTACCACACCCTCTCTAAATGTTTCTCCTACTTTATCATTTAGGTCCCCTACCACAATTACTTTCTCACTTGGTTCAAAAGCTCCTACACACTCTCTTAACATCTCCCAAAATCTCTCTCTAAATTACGCTTGTTTACCTGGAGAGAGTTCCAGAGGTCAACGCCCCTGCGGCCCGGTCTGTGACCAGGCCTCATTTTGGATCAGAGCCTGATCAACCTGGCTGTTACTGCTGGCCGCACGCAGTCCAGCGTACGATCCACAGCCTGGCTGGTCAGGCACCTGCTTGAAGACAGCCAGGGGTCTATTGGTAATCCCCCTTATGTATGCTGGGAGGCAGTTGAACAGTCTTAGGCCCCTGACACTTATTGTGTTGTCTCTCAACGTGCTAGTGGCACCCCTGCTTTTCATTGGGGGGATGTTACATCGTCTGCCGAGTCTTTTGCTTTCGTAGGGAGTTGTTGTTATAATAAGGTTAGGTAAGGTTTCTAAGTTTCTTTCGGTACAAAATTATTAATTTTTACATTAACATAAATGAAAAAAATAGATTAAACGTATAAGAGAAAATTTTAGAAATGACTTAATTTTAAATGAGTTCTTGCTAATTGACAAATTTTACCTAATCGGCAAGATATATATATATATATATATATATATATATATATATATATATATATATATATATATATATATACATACATACAAATATATCCAACTAAAAATCTTTGCTCTCAATCACCTAAAACAGCGAGATAAAGTTAAAAATAATTTCATCATTACAAGTGCATATAACTTACACTTGAAGGATTATACCTCCAAAGTAAACATAAATTTTACGTGTTGCGTCTCTTATAAATGTTTTCATAAAGAAATCTGGATAATGGAGGGTGGAGGCTCAGGCCCCAACACCAGCTGGTAATCACCCAGGCTAACTACCTCAACTA
Source organism: Cherax destructor (assembly GCA_009830355.1). Classification (NCBI taxonomy): domain Eukaryota; kingdom Metazoa; phylum Arthropoda; class Malacostraca; order Decapoda; family Parastacidae; genus Cherax; species Cherax destructor. Next base: position 170,644 of record WNWK01000180.1, on the reverse strand, counting down.
ATCAAGGATGTAAACAATTATCTTGAATGATGATAACTTTGCTCTATTCTGACACGAGGTAAAATGAGTTTACGGAGCTTCATGTGTTTATGGAGTAAGCGTCTTCGGGATGAAAATATTTTTCGTTTTGTATATATCTTGCGTGATGTGTATAAATCGACTATACAGTAGGTGTATAGTATATGTACAAGCATGTACGTATGTCCTAGATGATATATGTAAATCTGTTAAATGTGTGTGTACCAAGATGTGTGTGCAAATTCACTATATCCGTATATCTACGGAAATGTTTAATGTTAACTTAGTAATACGATTTTACTAGAAGTTTCCCTAGAGTATCATCGTTTATAAAACGCAGATGCCAAGTTAGTTCATTCCACTTCATTGTTTACTAGGAAGGCGAGATTACCATCAGGAGAGGTAACAAGCAGACGCAACGCCGTACAACACTACACACTGCAATAAAACATTTATTTGCTTCAGTCAACAAAAGTTCCTGAGTCATTCCCGAAGGTTGAGCTGACACTGTGATTACCTTCTTCCGTCAACAATCTTTTCTTTTCTCTCAGATATAAATGAGAGTTAATTGTTTTGTGTCTCCGTGTGTAATTAAACATTCAGAGCTTCAGGGATTTCGAAGTTTTAAGATCAACTGCAGAATGCCTGTAATAGAGTAAATAACAATTGTTTATGTGTAACAATTGTTTATTATATATATATATATATATATATATATATATATATATATATATATATATATATATATATATACATATATATATATATATATATATATATATATATATATATATATATATATATATCATGCCGAGTAGGTAAAATTGGTCAATTAGCAACAACTCGTTTAAAATTAAGCCCTTTCTAAAATTTTCTCTTATACGTTTAGAGATACGTATATTTTTTTCATTTATGTTAATGTAAAAATTTATAATTTTGTACCAAAAGAACGTTAGAAATCTAACCTAACTTTATTATAACAAACACAATTTAATTTAGCTTAATCGAACTAAATATATTTTATATAAGTTTACAATAATTTAAGAACAAACACAATGAAATATATCTTTTTCGCTAGGTTCAGAATGATTTTTGCGAAATTATTGCATACACAATTTTTCGCTTGCCTTATATGGCAAGAAGAGAGTTGTTATTTAAGGCAAAATCGCTAGTTTTACCTATTTCGCAAGACATTATGAAAAGTGAACTAAAAATAATGAAAAGCTAACGAAAAATTATGAAAAATTAACAAAATTTATGAAAAAAGAACAAAAATTTAAGAACGAAGGAAAAATTGAGAAACGAACGAAAATTTATAAAAAATAAACGAAACGTTTTAAAAAATGAACGATAATAATGAAAAATTATGAAAAAGGATGGAAAAATTAAGAAAAGCGAACGAAATTTTTTAAAAAACTGATGCAAAATTATGAAAAATTAACAAAAAAATATGAAAAACGAATGTAACATTTTGAAGAATGTTTTTTTTCATTATTTTAGTTATTTTTATTATTATTTTATTTGTCATAATTTTTCGTAATTTTTCATATATTATTTTCATATTTTTTGGTTATGTTTATTATTTTTTAGTTATTTTTCGTAATATTTAGTTTTTTCATAATTTTTGGTATGTTTTCATTACTTTTAGTTATTTTTCATAATTTTTGGTTAGTTTTCATTACTTTTAGTTTTTTCATAATTTTTAGTTATTTTTCATGATTTTTAGTTATTTTTCATAATTTTTATTCATTTTTCATAATTTTGAGTTATTTTTCTTAATTTTTGGTAATTTCCATAATTTTCGGTGATTTTTCATAATTTTGGGTTATTTTTCACAATTTTGAGTTATTTTTCATAATTTTGTTTTATTTTCCATAATTAGTTATTTTTCATAAAATTTTGTTAATTTTCATAAGTTTATAGTTATTTTTCATATTTTCTGGTTATTCTTAATTTCACGTATATATATATATATATATATATATATATATATATATATATATATATATATATATATATATATATATATATAATATTATGCATGCTAGGAAGGCACCGCATTCAGGAGATTTCCTTCTAGCTGTTCCCAATTCCTCTCTGGGCACTCGACTCGACCCACAGACCATCCGGACTGGTGTTGCTCTTCGCCTAGCCGCCCCCATATTCACCGAACATAGGTGTATTTGCGCCAGGGCGACGACTGATCAATTCGGACTTCATGGTCTCGTGTGTCACACATAAGAAGGGAAGTATGTTAGACATGAGGAGGTCAACGACATCATGAAGAGAAGCCTCGCCACAGCCCGTTGCCCAGCTCAACGGAAACCCCAAGTACAGAGGTCTGATAGAAGTCAAAAGCGTCCCGATGGAGCCACTATGCTACCCTGGAAAATGGTAGGCAGATTGTCTAGGACTACACCTATGCTGCCACATTGGCAGACACATACTTCCCATACTCCGAAGCTGATGGGGGTGGAGCTGCCAGCTACAGGGAGACCCAGAAGACCCGCAAATAGAGGATGAAGCCTTGGGACTCATCCTCAATCCCTCCAAGTGTGAAATCATCACAATCAACCAGGAAATAATCAGTGATGTGCGAATAATCCTCCCTGAAGTCTATACTACCACTCCAGCAAAGAGCACCCACTTGGGAGAACCGCTGGGTAATCAGGCCATCGACACAATCCTCAAGGACAAACTGAATGACCCTTGGAACATGGGGCAAGTGTGCTCTTAAGTTCCTCAAAGAGCTGGGTGAAAAAACTTATCATAGAAACCAAGGATCACAGGGCGGCCAGCTTCCTCTTTCAGAGACTCAGTGTTGCGACCCAGAGGGAAAATGTCTGCAGCATTCTGGACACGCGGCCCACCGCCGGGAAGCTGGACAAGTATTCGAGATGTAGCGCTGAGATGTTATCTATGTTCTACTCCCTATTGCATTTTTTTGTCAATGTATTTTGTCTTTAAATAAAGTCTACCTAGAATGTAGAATATAGGGGGTGGTAGGAGAAGACAATATTCAAACATCAGGAGAACCTTGAGTTTTCCCTGAAGTAAGTTTATTCTTTTCTGAGGATGAGGGTCCCAGCACAGTTCCAGAGGTTTGAATCATTTACAAACTGCGGCAGGCCAGGATTCGAACCCACGAACATTGTCCCGCCTCAAGAGGCCAAACATTGTACATGTCATGTAGGATGACATGTACAATGTTTGGTCTCTTGAGGCGGGACAATGCTCGTGGGGTCGAAACCTGGCCTGCCGCAGTTTGGTAAATGATTCAAGAACACTTGTTTCGTTACTAATATATATATATATATATATATATATATATATATATATATATATATATATATATATATATATATATATATATATATATATATGACATTTAATATTTCAACTGGGCAGGCCAGGTTTCGACCCACGAGCATTGTCCCGCTCAAGAGACCAAACATTGTACATGTCATCCTACATGACATGTACAATGTTTGGCCTCTTGAGGCGGGACAATGTTCGTGGGTTCGAATCCTGGCCTGCCGCAGTTTGGTAAATGATTCAAAACCTCTGGAACTGTGCTGGGGACCCTCATCCTCAGAGAAAAGAATAAACTTACTTCAGGGAAAACTCAAGGTTCTCCCTGGAGCTGTTTGAATATTGTCTTCGGCCGTTTCCCACCGAGGCAGGGTGGCCCAAAAGGAAGACCGAAAGTTTCTCCTTTCACATTTAGTAATACATACAGGAGAAGGGGTTACTAGCCCCTTGCTCCAAGCATTTTAGTCGCCTCTTATGACACGCATGGATTACGGAGGAAAAATTCTGTTCCACTCCCCCATGGAGATCCACTTCAGCAGTAGCAACAAAAAATAATTGTTTGTAAGACTATTGTTCCTTCTGTTGTTACCTCTGTTGAGTATTGTTTCTCTTATTGTTGTCCCTGTTGTAATACAAGCAGCGAACTCAACTCCGTGAGACACATTTCTCACAGCCATTTTTCTCTTTAATGGGCAAACAATAATTTTAGGATGTATTTTAGGTAACTTTGTTGCAAAGTCTCTTGCAAGACGCCTCATTTGCAGTATTTTCCGGAGTGTCTCTCATTGTCACGCAACTCAGAGATCAAAAACAGGATTAACATGGAAGTTCTATGTCTCGGTGACTTCCTCATTCTAAATGGGGCTCTTTCTCATTTCCTTTTCGAGGTCGTAACATTAGTACAAAACTCAGAGTGTGTCGTGCATAAGCATTCTTTTTATATGTTATGTTATGCAGGCTCCATTGATTTTAGTTAGGTGAAGTAAGGTAACATTTACCGTAGCTGAGATACAGAGTGCTCTGGCTACCAGCTGAAGAGATCTGGGTTTGGTTTTCAAAGGGGTAAGACGTATGAACACGTTTCCCTTACATTATGCTAATAAGCCACAATGTGTGGTTTATGGCATTTTATTGAGGAGATGTTTCGCCCACCAGAAACTTTATCAAATCAGTTAGAAATGATTGGGTCCCTAGTGGACGAAAAGTCTTTTCAACAAAATGCAATAAATCGCATATTATGTCTTATAAACAAATTTGTCTGTTTATTCTACCAGTGGTATACTAGTCTTTCTATACAAGCTGCCCCTTTTCAGCTAGCATTAAATAGGCATTTGGATCTTAGCGGACTGTTGCGGGTCGCATCCTGAGAGATGATAGTATGCCATAGATGAGCTGGGCTTTAACATAAGCTGAGGCTTCATAACAGCTCTTCGACTGTAAATTGAAATATGTAAAAAAAAGTAAACATATTCTATTATAATTCAAGAACATGTAGGCGTTTAATGCAAACTCACTTCATTAATCATGCTATTTGGCCCTTCTGATGATCGTTTGATGGGGATTTTTCAGCCGCCTGTCAAAAATAATAATAATAATAATAAAAGTGTTAATAAGAAAAGGGGAGTCAGACCCCTCAAAACACCACCAAGGCAGCTTAGTGGTAGTATCACTATTTTCTCTGGACATATTAATCACTATTAAACTCACTGGCAAAAGCAAGACTTCACCGCGAATCAATGAAGCTGATAGTGGCGAGAGTGAAGACCAAAGTAAGCTCTACCTCCGGAACCTCATAGAGCTGATAACCGCGAGACGAGGATGAGCTGAGAGGCGTCTTGTGTGCTTGTGTTTCCCCCGCACAGGAGCAGGCGCACGGCCAGGCTTGTCTTAATTAAGTTTCATTTATAATCTAGAGCGACGGGACTGCGTATACATTTATTTATGGCTTCTTATATTTTTCTAACTCTCTGGAGGTTTCATTAGAGGCGGTGAATAGTTACCCCGAGTGATACAGGAGGGTGGAGGAGGAAGGCAAAGCCTGAGAAAAACGACCTTAAGGTATAATGAATTACATGAGCTTATTACCCTGGGAGAAAAGTATATTTTTCTCCACACAATAAGGGATTAAATTACATTGTACTTTCAGTGGGGGGTTACATTTTTTTATGTTATATTATTTTCAAAATATGACAAGAATAATCCCCATGTACCTTATCCTTATTTTACTACGTTACTTATTATTTACTTTACTTGATGTTAGGTTAGAATATATGTATATAACCTATAATAAGCAAATAAAGACAGAAATTGCGGCGGCACGTCTGGCAACGAGGGTGGCTGAGTAGTCCCAGGAAACGTTCGAATTTGCACGAACACAACTTATGGTGCAAATAAGACAGGTTGCATGACGACACCTGATAAAAATATGAAGTTTTTAAAACATAAATTTGAGTTAATGGTAGTACAGAGAATATATTTTCAACCGCTTACTCTTAAAACTATTCAGATAATTTATTGTATTTTTTTCCCCGTCAAGCCTTAAGAATCTCGGCTCGTGTGTGGAAAAACATATGAATTATTCACCACCTCTGTCGCTTGACAGCAAGACTGTGGAGAATAATATGCACTTAGTTTTCAGACATTTCAGCAAAAATAATAATAATTATTATCATTATTATTAATACTGTTGTTAATAATAATATTATTATTATTATTATTAATGACAATAGTCATGCAGAAGAAATTGGTAAATTAAACTCTGTCGGCAGAATCTAGAGTTTCGAAAATTCTGCCTGGGAAGACACGGCATCAGCGGCCAGCACCGCACTATCACCTGTGTATTGTTAAACCAAATAATGTCACTGTCACTATCTCCTGAATAGTGGTCTAATAGCTATCATATTTGGTTCAGTCACTGCTGGACTAGTCTTCCAAACCCCATCAAGGCGAGGGGCTCTTGATCCAAGTAAGCAGGGATATGTTTCCCCTTCCCTGGATAAATTTTGATTACCTCCCATTCTTCAAGGGCTGTGTGGCCACTACGGGTCAAGCGCTTCTCCAGGAATATGCAGATATACAATACTCAACGTCGATGTTCTTTTGTCTAGTCAAGTAAGAGAAACGGAAGTAAAAACACACAATTATAGAATTGACAGACCAGAAAGAGACATAGATAAACATACAGAAAAGAAAAGTAAATATAATCAAAGGCAGAGTAGAACCTAGTTTATTTACTAGATTAAACAGACATAGACCCGACGTTAGTTTATTTACCAGACAAAGCACAGATAGACTAGATTCCAGTTTATTTACTACACAAACACACACATAGACCGCACTTTATTAATTTTTCTGTCTGTATAAAATAAAAGAGTATAAAAAAGGCAAATAAGTCTCCAAACAAATATTTGAAAAATACGCAGATACAGAGGCATAATTAACATACGTTTGACGAGTTATTATTCATTTATGAATGTTCGTAGGAGCAAAGTGAAATGTCGAAATGAACATTGAAATGTATGCGCTCTGAAGTACATGTGATCTGAAGTACATGTGCACTGAAGTACATGTGACTGAAGTACATGTGCACTGAAGTACATGTGCACTGAAGTACATGTGCTCTGAAGTACATGTGCACTGAAGTACATGTGCACTGAAGTACATGTGCTCTGAAGTACATGTGCTCTGAAGTACATGTGCACTGAAGTACATGTGCACTGAAGTACATGTGCACTGAAGTACATGTGCTCTGAAGTACATGTGCACTGAAGTACATGTGCACTGAAGTACATGTGCTCTGAAGTACATGTGCACTGAAGTACATGTGCCTGAAGTACATGTGCTCTGAAGTACATGTGCTCTGAAGTACATGTGCACTGAAGTACATGTGCACTGAAGTACATGTGCTCTGAAGTACATGTGCTCTGAAGTACATGTGCACTGAAGTACATGTGCTCTGAAGTACATGTGCACTGAAGTACATGTGCTCTGAAGTACATGTGCACTGAAGTACATGTGCACTGAAGTACATGTGCTCTGAAGTACATGTGCTCTGAAGTACATGTGCACTGAAGTACATGTGCACTGAAGTACATGTGCTCTGAAGTACATGTGCTCTGAAGTACATGTGCACTGAAGTACATGTGCTCTGAAGTACATGTGCACTGAAGTACATGTGCTCTGAAGTACATGTGCTCTGAAGTACATGTGCACTGAAGTACATGTGCTCTGAAGTACATGTGCACTGAAGTACATGTGCACTGAAGTACATGTGCTCTGAAGTACATGTGCACTGAAGTACATGTGCTCTGAAGTACATGTGCACTGAAGTACATGGGCACTGAAATACATGTGCACTGAAGTACATGTGCACTGAAATACATGTGCACTGAAGTACATGTGCACTGAAATGAAGATACATGGATTGAAATGAGGTAAGCGTGGAAAATACATTTGCATAATAAACTAACCCAACAGGAACTTTGTACATCCGAAGAGTGTCTTACTGGATGTGAGAATAGTAGTGCTTATACAAGGATGGATATATATATATATATATATATATATATATATATATATATATATATATATATATATATATATATATATATATATACTCATTTAAAATTAAGCTCTTTTAAAATTTATTTTGCTATTTTGGCTTAAATAGCAACGCTCTTCTTGCTAAATAAAGCAAGCGAAAATTTGTGTATGCAATAATTACGCAAAAATCCTCCTGAACCTAACGAAAAAATTATATTTCATTGTGTTTGTTTATTATTAAACACTTATCTAAAATATATTTAGTTGGGTTAGGCTAAATTAAATTGCGCTTGTTATAATAAGGTTAGGTAAGTTTTCTGAGATTGTTTTGGTAAAAAATTATTAATTTTTACATTAACATAAATGAAAAAAATATATATCTTTAAACGTATAAGAGAAAATTTTAGAAAGGACTTAATTTTAAAGGAGTTCTTGCTAATTGACCAGTTTTACCTATTCGGTACGACATGTATATATATATATATATATATATATATATATATATATATATATATATATATATATATATATAAGACTTAAAGTTCATTTTAGTATCTATGTTGTGAATTTGGTTATTAAAATATCATTAAGTCATAGTTTAGAGGATAAATGCAGTCTTAATGACCCTCGTGTAGTGGACAGGCTTCAAGGGTCATATAACACCAGGGGAATTAATGGCATTCAGCTTGTACCTAAGGAAAGGAAGGCTGGTTGTACTTGCTTACATCACCAACCATTTCAGTTAATCACATAGGGTGTGTTTATTTTATTTAATCTGAATAGTATATGATTAGTGGGTAAAATACAAAGTGATTATTTTATGAGGATATCAAGGGGGGAATGAGGGGGCTCTTGATGCCAGGGGAAAGCTTCATGATCTAAGGAATTGGAAGTATCTTTCCCTTCTGTCAAACTGGATTGTTTCCATTCCTCTAGGCGTTCTATGACCCTCTCCGCGTGTCGTTCCTCGCGATGGAATGATAATTATAATTATTGCCACAGATCGGAAGTATTTTTGTTAGGAACCCCAAAATTGTTGTTTATTTTTTTACATGTATTCACCACCACTCACCTCCACAAACCACCACCACCACCACCACTCACAATCACCAACCACCACTTACAACCATCAACCACCATTTACAACAATCAACCACCACTTACAGCCATCACCCACCACTCACAATCACCAGCCACTTATAACCTTAACCACCACTTACACCCACCACTCACACCCCATCACGCATCACAATCCATCACCGCTACCACCACCATCACCACTACCACCACCTACCACCACTATTACCGCCACCACCACCATTACCACTATCACCACCATTACCGCTACCACCACCATCACCACCTACCACCACCATCTGCCATCACCATTACCTTTACCAATACCACCACCACCACCACCACCACCACCACCACCCAGTAAACCGATACTTACCTTCATAAATGCGCCGATTACCCTAATGAGGCACTTAATGGCCAATCTCAGCCCTAAAGAGGTAATTCATTGAACAAGAAGAGGAAGAGGAAGAAAAGGAAAAGATTTAGAGAGAGAGAGAGAGAGAGAGAGAGAGAGAGAGAGAGAGAGAGAGAGAGAGAGAGAGAGAGAGAGAGAGAGAGAGACTTACAGATTGACTAAAATGAGGGTTTCATTTTTTATTAATTGTATGTGAAACGCTAAACCCGTGTGGGTTACTCGGTGACAAAAAGGTTGTCGAAGGCTCGATCCTCCGTCCCACTAGACACTCTTACAATGCTTAGAATGTAACATCTCAAGAGATGTCATTCCGGCGAAAAATTAGGTATGAATTGAAAAAATTACGTCAAGAGTAAATAATCTGGAAAGTTAATCTTGGAGGCTGAGAAACGTAGTGAGTAATTTGTCAACATAAGGAAAAAAATCATAAAGATTTCTGATGATGAAAAAAAAATTTGCTAAAGACCCCTTCAATGAACGAATGAAGGAAGGAAGGAAGGAAGGCTGGAAGAAATGAAAATAGGAAGGCAGGAAGAAAGGAAAAAAAGGAAGGGGTGCTTTAATGCTGATTAAGAGCTCTTGATCCATTTAATTGAAGCTACCCACCACTTCTCCTGATTACACTCGATTCTTTCCCAAAAGTTTAAAAAAGGGTTTTGTCAGTGAGCTAACACTGACATGAACTAAAACCCTTCAGTAAAAGAACACAAAGTTACCTGAAGATACATGTAAGGTCGATGTAAACATGAGCAGTGCAACGAACACTTGCCAATGTTCACTGACAATCCACATGGAGACGAAAACTTGGAAAATTTATTGGTCTGTATATTTCGACCCTCTTCCCCTGCTGGGGTCCTCTTCAGCTGAAGAGGACCCCAGAAGGGAGGGAGGGAGGGGGATCGAAATATACAGAGCAATTAATTTTCTGAGTTTCTGTCTCCATATGGATTGCCAATGAGTATAAACATAGTGAAATTATGCATCACTGGCACTGAAATCTTTTATACTACGTAGATGCGTTCAATAATAATGATTTTTTTTAACATTGTTGAATTTACATGTTAAGAGAGGTTATCCTGCCTCTGCTTATTTCAAAGCCCCGGTCCTTATGTATACTGACACTCCCCCAGGATGACACAAGCAATTAGCTATCACCCGGGTACCTACGTATTTACTGCTGATGAACAAGTGTAACAGGCGTCAAGAGACTTGTCCATAGTCACCACCCATCAATGACTGAATCTTGATTCATTGTGAGCCGGATTCACTACCACTGACCTACCACAATATAAGGGCAAAGAAAAAGTAAGAGAGAACATTATTTAAACCATGGGAAGAGAGTTTTCAATACACTAGAGACGAGAGTTGTTGATATGGTTCAGATATCATGAGAGAAGACGCTGTTTAATATAGGAGAGATGTCAAGAGAAGAGTTGTTAATATAGTAGAGATATCACGAGAAGAGACGGTGCTTAATATAGGAGAGATAAGATATCAAGAGAAGATAGAGTTGTCAATGTGGAAAAGATGAAATAATATGAGAATAGAGAGTTGAAATGTAAAGGAAATGAGGTTTCATGGAGAAAGAAAGTTTTGAAAAGAAGTTTTTTTAATATGCGAAAGATGGGATATCAAGAGAAGAGAATAGCAAGCTGAAATATGAAGGAGATGAAATATCATGAGGAAAGAGAATGAAAAAAACATAAAACACTCTTACATAAGTGCTTTCGCCAGCTCGTGGCTTCCTCAGTCCAATACAAAGAAGAATGGTAGAAGATCAAAAGAAGTTTGAGGCAATCAGTCCCTTAGCCTGGAGTCGATATGATCAGTCCATCAGTCTTGATATAAATACAGCATATATGAGCGGAGAAGGGGCTTATATCCTGTATTTTTATGAAGACTGGTGCACTGATCACAACGACTCCAGGGTGAAGGACTGATTACCACAAAATACTTCTGATCTTCCACCATTCTTCTCTGTATCTGACTGAGGAAACCAATGGCTGGCGAAACCCTTCCACAATAAAAATATCGAAGTGTTGCACAAGTGTCTCTTTCATCAACACAAAACATAAGAACAGAGAAGCTAATCATGTCCTTCTTAAACACATCTCACTCATATATTTGTCCAACTTTAAAAGCAACCCAAGCTTGTTAACTTACATAAGAAAAATACATTAAAACAACACAATAACTGCATATGTATAACAAAAATTGCATAAGAGATGAGGTATTAGTCTCTGAATGGGAACATCGCTAACCTCGAAAGGGCGTGATTAGGCAGGGAGGAAGAACAAGACAAGATGGTCGTTCTTCAGTATTAGCAACACCCTTAGTCTGTACTAAGCCTCTGGAAGACCAACAACAGAAAGGAATCCCCCATTGCTCTTCCTCTTGAGCCCCAAAGCCTAGAGGATGGAAGAAAGAGATGGGGGATAAGAGGAGAAAGAGGGAGTGATTGAGAGGAATGAAGAAGCTGTCGATGGAAAATGAAGTGAGGAAAGGATAAGCAAAGGGAAAAGAAGAGTTTGGAGAAGGACTCTCGTAGACGACATTATTAGGCAACTCACTGGTCCTTGGTTGGGCCTCTGGTCTTTCATCTTGCTGCCTCCCGTCACTATCAAAGGTTGCGACACATTTTTTGGTACGAGTGATGAGGGTTGTCAGGGCTTCGAGCCAATGGCACACGAAGCCCTCCAAGCCAAGTTGATGAGTAAGACACGTATGCAACACTTATGTATCCTTATCAGCGAAATATTTCACCTGCCTTGTAGGAGAAAGATTGTCTCTTGTATTACGATCTCTGTATTCGAGTGATGAAACCTGCAGTGCAGGGGAGAGTTTCGTTAATAAAGATACCTTAACTTTGCACAGGTTTCTTAATCATCAAGTTATCGGTATTGTAAGCAATTAATGTACTACATACCTACTGAAGAGCTCTTGATTTAAGGAATTGGAGCTACCCCCTCTACTTTGCATCAAACTTTTTACCCTCCATTTTCTAAGCGTTTTATGACTTATGGGTTCAAGCTTCCCAATGTGCATAACAAACAGATGTGTAATGGTCGCTGCACGATCCAAGAAATGTATCCCCGTATCCCATAAGCCCAGACTCCTCTACCTCAATACATGTGAAAGAAACAGTGCGGAGTTGGGCATAAAATTCTAATGTAGTCAAATGTCAACAATGGGGATATGACACCAATCATAAGAGGCATTCAAAACTTTTTGTATGGAAACTAATATCCCAGTTTCTTAAATAAAAATTGCAAATTGGCCCAAAACAATTTCACAACAGTCCACTAGGTAAAGATACACCAGCCAATCAGAAGAGGCATTCTCTTGCTATCGAACACAGATCAATATCCCAAAAGACTCCAGCGCTCTAAGTTCGAAGCCGCTCAATTATCGGCTTTGAAGGCTTGAAGCCTATCGAATAAGACATTAGCAGATTATTTTAATTATCCTAATTCCTTCATTAAAATTAGCAAATTGGGCTTAACCCAAGATCAATCTAAAAATTTATATAAGTAAGATACACTAGCTTTTCAGGTTTGAAGCTAATAAGAAGAGGCATTCTCCAGTTATTGTATGGGAAGCCGTTTTACTAAAATTGACAAATTAAACCTTTTACAGCCCAAAGTGGAGGCCAACCTTCCGTTAAGAAAGTATACGAAAACTTAAAAGGTTTTGAGAAGAGAGAGTTGAAGAGAAAGATGCAGGTGGAGCCTGAGTTAAATATTGATAAAGGATTGTCAACGGCAGACGATATCAATGCAGCAGAGAAATTGTAAACTGTATAACCTTCTTCATAAATACATGGATGGCGAACGGCTTTGAAAACTGTTCACAAAATGCATTAGATCAAAGATGCAATATGCAGCACTTGTGAGATGTGCATACCTGAAATATGTAATAAAATAATATATAGGTAGTGGTGGTATTAGTGGTGCTGGTAGTAATAATACTGGTGATGTTACCGGAGATTTCAACATTGATAAAGAAAGCCTGCATGGTTAATGAAGCTGCAGTTAAAATAAAAGATCTCCAAATTTCCTTAGCGGGATTTGCAAATTCTTTCACCCGGAAATGTACCACTCTTCAGTCCTCTAAAAACAGTGCTACAACACCAACTGCCCTGCGTACCATCTAAAAGGGACCAGGAGGTACAGACCCCATAAGACAAACCATAGTAGTTACGACAACCCCACCCTATGTGATTTTTTAGTGGCAGGAAACAAAGAAAGAAAATGGAAGGAAATAACCAAAATAGTCCACCACCTTGTTGAACTGGAGGCACTGCCAGTGGCCCCCCATGGCCCTCCAGAACCAAAACTATTGATGCCATCAACAAAATCCCCCCAACAAACACATAATACGACCTCGTTTCTATTTGCTAATATACAAGGCCTTAAGCCATCCACCAACAACGAAATACCTTTCATGAGTGGACTTCTAGAGGAGTCAAATGCGATGTATGAAGCCTTCACAGAGACCCACACTAAAGATCATTTTGACAACGAAATATGGATAAGTGGGTACAACTTTTTTAGATGAGACAGAAAGAATAGGAAAAAGGGAGGGATGGTTGGCCTGTATATCAAAGAGTCGCTCATCTGCACAGAGATGCTAAACACCACAAATGATGTAGTTGAAGTTCTAACAGTAAAGATCGAGAACCAAAATCTAATCATGGTTGGTTATAAGCCACCAGATACAGCCTCCCAACAATTCAAAGAACAGCTAATGAAAACTGATTACTGTCTGGAAAGCCTTCCAGCCCCATCCCCAAACATCTTACTGCTTGGTGATTTCAATCTAAGGCGTACAAAATGGAAGAATGTAGGAAATAATATTATAGCAGAAACAATCCCTGGAGGCAGCGCAGATGAAAAGTCAAACACAGGAAGTGGAAAGTATCGTGCTAAAATATTCATACAGGATCCAGTAGAGACAGGAGGAACTAAAAACGATTAGTGAAATTGAAAGAATTTCGAAACATTTCTTTTCATATACAAAAACAAGGAAAAACCACATCTAGTATCGGACCTTTGCTCAGACAAGATGGGACTTATACAGATGACAACAAAGAAATAAGTGAGATACTGAAGTCTCAATACGATTCTGTTTAGTGAGCTACTAATCAGTCTAAAGATTGACAATACAAATGATTTTATTATGAATGAGCCTCAAAACTCTGTCAGTGTATGCCAAATTTCTGGCATTACCCTAACTCCACATGCACTCAGCTCCAGGCCCAGACTCTTGGAACTTTGTGTTAATTAAGAACTGTAAGAAACCCCTGTTGCGTGCTCTAAGTATGCTATGGAGAAGGAGCATAGACATGGTGGAATTCCAGTCACTAAAAACAACGGATATAGCCCCACTTCATAAAGGTGGCAGCAAAGCATTACCTAAGAACTATAGACCAATAGTTCTAACGTCCCACATCATAAAAATCTTTGAAAGAGTACTAAGAAGCATGATTGCAAGTCACTTGGATTCCCTAAAAACTACACAATCCAGGGCAACATGGGTTCAGAGTGGGTCGTTCCTGCCTCTCGCAACTACTGGACCACTATGATATGGTCTTGGATGCACTGAAAGAAAAAAACAGAATGCAGATGTAATATTCACAGACTTTGCAAAAGCCTTTGACAAGTGCGATCTTGGTGTAATAGCACACAAAATACGTGCTAAAGGGATAACTGGCAAAGTGGGCAGACGGATCTTCAACTTTCTAACCAATCGAACACAAAGAGTAGAGGTAAACAGAGTTAAATCGGAAGCTGCCATAGTGAAAATCTCTGTTCCACAAGGCACAGTACTCGCCCCCATCCTGTTCCGTATCCTCATATCAGACATAGAGATGTAATCCATAGCACCGTGCCTTCTTTTGCAGACGATACTAGGATCTGCATGAGACTGTCATCCACTGAGGACACGGTTAATCTCCAAGAAGATATAAACCAAGTTTTCCAATGGGCAACGGAAAACAATATGATGTTCAGTGAAGACAAATTCCAACTACTCCGTTATGGAAAACTGGAGAAAATAATGAGAACTAAGTATACTACAAACTCTAATCATACAATAGAGCGGAAAAGTAATGTGAGGGTCCTGGGAGTGGTAATGTGTGAGAATCTCACTTTCAAGGATCACAACAGTGCCACAACATAACTGCGAAGAAAATGATAGAATGAATAATGAGAACGTTCAAAATAAGGGGTGCCAAGCCAATGATGATCCTTTTTAAATCACTTGTTCTCTCTAGGCTGGAATACTGCTGTTCATTAACATCTCCGTTCAAAGCAGGTGAAATTGCAGATCTAGGGAATGTAAAGAGAACCTTTACTGCACATATAAGTTCCCTCAGTCACCTTAACTACTGAGAACGTTTGGAAGCACTTGACTTGTACTCTCTGGAGCGCAGGCGAGAGAGATATATCATAATCTACACTTGAAAAATCCTAGAAAGAATGGTCCCTAATCTGCACATGGAAATCATCCCTACGAAAGCAAAAGACTGGGCAGGCGGTGCAAAATACCCCCAATGAAAAGTAGAGGCGCCATTGGTACAATAAGAGACTGTTCAACAGCCTCCCACCAGGCATAAGGGGAATTAGCAATAAGCTCCTGTCTGTCTTCAAGAGGTAGCTGGAGAGATACTTCAAGTCGGTGCCGGATCAGCACGGGCTGTGGTTCGTATGTTGGACTGCGTGCGGCCAGCAGTAACAGCCTGGTTGATCAGACCCTGATCCACTGGGAGGCCTGGTCATGGATCGGGCGCGGGGACGTTGATCCCCGGAATACCCTGCAGGTAGATTCCAGGTATTTTGGTAGGACGTACAGTGCTTCACCTCCGAAGGTTGAGTGGGAATGCCTACGCTCGGAGTCTCATTGAAATTTTGATGTGCACGAACTTTTGAGAGATCAGCTACTGAATCAGGGAATGTAGATGATTAGTTACGTAGGTCACCCTACCTTATCAAAAACGGCCGTCAGGGTAAAATGAGTATTAACATGGGTGAAAATGGCACATAATGGCGTCTGACATTTTTTGGAGAATACGTATTGTTCACCAGGGATTTTATCAATTCACTAAATAATAAAGCGATTGAAGTTCATTTTTAATGCATTAGCGCATTAAATGAGCAATGGGAGGAAGACAGAGGTAGAGAGAGAGAGACAGGGTGAGAGAGTTGAGTAAGTAAGTATATTCAGGTATACACAAATACAGTTACATAGATTATCATACATAGCGGCATATGTGTAGAGAACCCAGGATAACCCAAAAAAGTCAGACAAAGTGACTTATTTCCATTGGGGTCCTTTAATTTCCATTGGAGTCCTTTTATTTTCATCGGGGTCCTTTATTTCCATCGGGGAAAGTTCTGCAGTTTTGCAACTTGTATAAAAATCGAATCAAACAAATCATCGTAAATGAGAGAAACACAAATAAAAAAACAACTGGAAATTCTGAAAAGCAACGAGAAAAAAAAAACGAGAGAATAAAATAAATGTATCCAGTTTTCAAAAGTTTCCAACCCTCCCCTTGCCCCTCCATCCCCCCCCCCCCAAAAAAAAAAATAAACACTAATCACCAGTCGAATCACATTTCGTGTTAAGATTTATTACAAGAAAACTGACCTCGATTACAGAGTGACAAGAATCAAGGATAGTAATCAGATTCCGGAATTAAAGGTGTAAGCGTGTAAGAAAGTCAATATAAAGTTCCAGAGTACTTTACGGAAGTTCCAGAGTACGTTTCGAAAGTTCCAGAGTACGTTGCGGAAGTTCCAGAGTGCGTTACGAAAGTTCCAGAGTACGTTGCTGAAGTTCCAGAGTGCGTTACGAAAGTTCCAGAGTACGTTGCTGAAGTGCCAGAGTGCATTACGGAAGTTCCAGAGCGCATTACGGAAATTCCAGAGTGCATTACGGAAGTTCCAGAGCGCATTACGGAAGTTCCAGAGTGCATTACGGAAGTTCCAGAGTGCGTTACGAAAGTTCCAGAGTACGTTGCGGAAGTTCCAGAGTACGTTGCGGAAGTTCCAGAGTGCGTTACGAAGGTTCCAGAGTGCGTTACGGGAATTCCAAAGTGTGTTACAAAAACTCCAGTGTTACGATAGCTCCAGAGTTACAACAGTTTCGGAGTATGTTACAACAGTTCCAGAGTGTGTTACAATAGCTCCAGAGTGTGTCACAATAGCTCCAAAGTGTGTTACAACAGTTCCAGAGTGTGTTTCAACACTTCCGATGTGTTTTACAAAACTTCCAAAGAGTTACAATAGTTGTATAGTGCTTTACAAAAGTTCTAGAGTGTGTTACAGCACCAAAGTGTGTTATTAAACTTCTTTAGTAACACACTTTGTGAATGCAATAATAGCATTTTTTTTTCTAAAGAGAATTCTTTAACGTGGATTTTAACACACAAAAGTTAATCGAAATTGAGTCCATTAATATAACTGACGAATTAATGTAACTGCTTTTTTTATATACTAACAAAATCCCGAGCAACAACAGACGAGACATCACTTTGAGTTTTAAAATTATGCTATTTGCTCTAGGAAAAAAAAGATATTGTGAATTTATCACAAGAAGGTAGACTAGGGGACAAATTAAAAAAATATATATGTGAAAGATCGTATAACGGAGAAAACTGTGTACACAATGTGCTGCCTTACACTCGTAAGCATTGTTGGGAAAAATAGAAAGTCTATTAGAGACGTTAATAAAACACTAGGAAGCAAAAGACTGCCTTCAAACAGCTTTCAGAGCAACAAAATGTTGTATATGAAATTAATTACGAAAGTCAAAGAAATTAAAAAATGGGCTCTTTTTTTATTTTTAAACGCAATAGAAAAAGTTTCAGGAACATGCTACAAAAGATTATTTAAAAAAATTATAATGGGATTAATGTATAAAACTGACTGGGGACAAACATCAGCTGCTAAGATTCAAATTCAAACTCATAACTCTAAATTCATCACAGATTATAGATGTATAAATGCTAATGTAATTTTTTTATAGCAGTTCTTCCGAAGGCTTCTGAAGTCTTTGCCTTTATACCCTCCTTGTCAGGAGGTGGATGTGGGGGGACTCACACCCTCACATCTACTTTGTCAGGATGCAGTTGTATGTACAGTAGACCGTCGATTAACACGGTTTGGTCTTGCACGTTTAGGTTAAGCACGATTGAATAATTGCTGCATATTTTTGTTTAACACGTCGTAAAATTACTTTAACACGGTTGCGGGAGGGAAAACATTTTGAGCCCGCCATCGTCAGGTTACACCATTGAGTCAGCGTCAACGTGGGAGACCTACCGACATCCCCCGCCACCCCCACCCCACCACCATCCTGACTTGACTGACTGAATGACTTGACTGAATAACTTACTGACTTCACTGACTTACTGACTTGACTGAATGACTTACTGACTTGACTGAATGACTGAATGACTTGACTGACTGACTGAGATGACTGACTGACTGACTTGACTGACTGCTTTACTGACTTGACTGACTGCTTTACTGACTTGACTGAATAACTTATTGACTTGACAGACTGACTTACTGTTAAACGACGGTCTACGTATTATAGTTCTGGGTTCTAAGACATAATAGAATCAATTTCACTTGGGCTGGTCTCTATTTTGTATGAAAATTGATGAAGTTGGAAATATATATTTATATATGCTTTGGATACCATTATTAAAAAAATTTAAAATGTTGTGCGTCTTAACATAGTTATATATATATATATATATATATATATATATATATATATATATATATATATATATATATATATATATATATATATATATATATATATATATAAACATATGAAAAATAATTAGTTTTGACTCCATTATCAAGACATAGTTCCTGATATGTGTGACAACTATTTCATAGTGTTTCTTATATTATATCACTGTTAACTGTGATCTTTTTGCATATATATATATATATATATATATATATATATATATATATATATATATATATATATATATATATATATATATATATATATATATATATCAATAACAACACTGCGACTAGCCAAGGAGTCTAACCCATGCTGCTTCGGCCCGCCTCATGATGAACGAAAACTCATGACGCTCTAGTATACGGGACCACATAATCCTCAAGAATGACGCACCCGCCAAGCTAGGTGTTGTACCCGTCACAACTCGTTCGTGGGTATAATAATATAAAATACTGCTCGTTGGGCTTGTACACCAAACAGGTAGTAGAATGAAATTAGCTCAGAAGCATCCACACCACCGTATGTCCTCGGAGGACGGGTACAACACCTAGCTTGGCTGGGTGCGTCATTCTTGAGGATTGTCTGGTCCCGTGGACTAGAGCGTCATGAGTTTTCGCTCACCATGAGGCAGGCCAAAGCAGCATGGGTTCGACTCTTTGGCTAGTCGCAGTGCTGTTATTCATCAATAACTCTCGTTCGTGGGTACAAATATATATATATATATATATATATATATATATATATATATATATATATATATATATGCTATTGATATCACTTGTGATCTTTGCATATATATGCAAAAAGTCGTAAAAGGTGATATCAAAATATATATATATATATATATATATATATATATATATATATATATATATATATATATATATAAACTATACTAGACCTGGGTAATTTACAAATAAGTAACTCACAAAAAAGACGATTAAACAAAGGTAATCGCATCACAGCTGGTGGAGACAGAGCACCAGCTGCCGCCACCATCTTCTACCACACAGCCATAAAATACTCAGAAGCAGAAGCCAAATTTCCGCTGAGAAAGTCATCAGGTTGGCGACAAGTTCGTCCACACGCCTGCCGCTGATTTATGAGTCGCCTCCCTGCTAAATGATCGCCGAGTGAACGCACGGCCTCACACGGGAGGCATGGAGCCTCACACGGGAGGCATGGAGCCTCACACGGGGGGCATGGAGCCTCACACGGGAGGCATGGAGCCTCACACGGGAGGCATGGAGCCTCACATGGGAGGCATGGAGCCTCACACGGGAGGCATGGAGCCTCACACGGGAGATGGGGAGCCTCATACGGGTAGAAGTATTAGTGGTGGCCATAGAATTAGTAGTAGTTTTAGATGTAGTAGCAGTAGTAATAGCAGTAGTAGTAGCAGCAGTAGTAGTAATAACAGCAGTAGTATAGTAGTAGTAGTAGTATCAGTAGTAGTAGTAGTAGTAGTAGCAGTAGTAGTGGTGGTAGTAGTAGTAGTAGTAGTAG